>PVIU01009700.1:0-74577 GCA_004026605.1 Ondatra zibethicus
TGTTTAACATATCCTTTATAGTTAGATTTGATCTTTCTATGACTGCTTGACCTGTAGGATTGTGTGCTATACCTGTAACATGCTGAATACTATAATAAGCAAAAAAAAAGTTTCATTTTCCTAGAGACATAAGCTGGACCATTATCTGTCTTTATTTGTGCAGGTATACCCATGATGGCCGTAAGTTCTAATAAATGTGTGATTAGTCAATCAGCTTTCTCTGAGCTTAAAGCAGTTGCCCACTGAAAGCCTGAATAAGTGTCAATGGTGTGATGTACATATTTTAATTTTCCAAATTCTGCAAAGTGGAAAACATCCATCTGCTAGATTTCATTCCTTTGAGTACCCTTTGGGTTGGTCCCTGCAGGTAGTGGTGTTTGGTTATATAAAGAGCAAGTAGGGCATCTCTTTATAATCTCCTTAGCTTGTTGCCATGTAATAGAAAACTTTTTTTTGAATGGAAAAAAATAAAAGAATATAGGAAAAAAAGAAAACTCTTTCTTTAAATCTTTGCTATTGACATGATGCTTTTTATGAAATTCTGAGGCCTGCAACATGTTTCCAATCAATAATTGATCAATATCTGCAATACTTTGTGCTAGAGGACCTGGCAGACCTGTATGGGATTGGATGTGTGTTATGTACATCAGACAAAGTTTATTCATGTTATGTCTTGTTCTTGGATAAACAATGAAGTCAATTGTGTATAATCTGGTATAAACTCAGAGGTTTCAAAATGCAAGATAACTCTTTCTGCATATTGTGAATCAGTAACTATATTAAGAAGTTCTTTAAAATCCCTCAGCACCATAAGAATGGCATTTAATTCTGTCTTCTGGACAGAATTATGAGGGCTTTGTTCCACCTTACTCAATTCGTCTGATTTGTAACCTGCCTTTCCCAGTTTATTAGCATCAGTATAAAATGTACGGGCTCCGGTTATTGGAACATCATGTACAATTTGAGGAAGAATACAAGAAATTCTTTTCATAAGGTTAAGTCTATAGCTTTGGGGATAGTTGCTATTAATTTCTCCCCAAAAATTAGCACAAGCCCTTTGCCATGGTTCATTGTTTTCCCATAACTTTTTTATTTCATCAGTAGTGAACAGCACTATAATTTCTGCTGGATCTATCCCTGCTAGTTGATGAAGTCTCAGTTTACCTTTTATAATTAATTCACAGATCTTTCCTTCATAAGATTTTAATTTTTTACTGGTTTGTGTGTTAAAAAGATCCATTCTAAAATAATATCTTCCCTCTGCATTAAAATTCCCATAGGAAAAATTCTGGAAGCCAATGTGACAAGAATACAACTAAGATTTGAATTCACCCTATGCACATGTGCCTCCTGTAATTTTTCCTCAACCATTGTCAGTTCCTTTTCTGCTTCAGCTGTTAATTCTCTGGGACTATTCAAATCTTTATCACCACCTACAGTTTTGTTTAAATGATCAGGTGTTATCCCAACAGCTGGTCATAGACTGGAAATGTCTCCTAACAATCTTTGAAATTCATTAAGGGTCTGTAATCAGTCTCTCCTAATTTGTGCCTTTTGTGTTCTAATTTTCTGTAAACCTATTCTGTAACCTAGGTAATTAACAGAATCTCCTCTTTGAATCTTTTCAGGAGCAATTTGTAATCCCCATTTAGGCAAAACTATCCTTACTTCCTCAGACATTCTTTCTGAAGTATCTATGTTTGAATTAGATAATAAAATGTCATCCATGTAATGGTAAATTATAGACTTAGGGAATTGCCTATGTATTATTTCCAATGGCTGACTCACAAAGTATTGACACAGGGTTAAGCTATTGAGTATCCCCCGTTGGAGGGTAGCCCACTGGTATCTCCTAGTAGGCTGAGAATTATTATAAGTTGGCACTGTGAAGGCAAAATTTTCTCTATCCTTTTCTTGTAAAGGTATAGTGAAGAAGCAATCCTTCAAATCAATAACTATAAGAGACCATCCTTTTGGTAACAGAGAAGGCAGAGGGATTCCAGACTGTAGAGGACCCATAGGTTGAATTACCTTGTTGACAGCCCTTAGATCTGTCACCATTTTCCATTTACCAGATTTCATTTTTACAACAAACACAGGAGAATTCCAAGGGCTAGTTGACTCCTCAATATGTCGAGCATCTAATTGCTCCTGTACCAATTGTTCTAAAGCCTGCAATTTATCTTCAGCTAGAGGCCATTGTTTAATCCATATTGGCTTCTCAGTTAGCCATTTTAAAGGTAGGGCTGTTCGTACCTCTAAAGGTTTGTTAGTTGCTTTATGTTTTTGTACAGCCTGAATGGCTGGTGACCTTTGTGCATAGTACCTTATGAAGTTCCATGGGCCTGTGGATCAGCATTAGCTCCTATGCCAAGAATTTGATCTGGGGAAGCCTCCACACCCTTGGCTCTCCCTTGCTGTTCCATATGTTTGGATTCTTCTCTGAAATAAATTCCAAACATCAAGGAAGGCCCATCCTCTAACACCACTAATGCCAACTGGGAGAAATCATGGTGTATAGCTCTGACATTAGAAGCCCAAGTTCTTATCATTTCCTTAACAAATGTACAGTGCAAGCCATAAATAATGATGGCATGTTTAAATTCCTTTAGATCATTCATTCCAATCGGTGTTCATCTACGTTCTTTGGCTCCCTTTGAGCCTTTAGAAGTTGACGCTTTGTCAGAGTAAATTACAGGGTATGTTGCTAAAATCCTGGGTAAACCAGTTCTGACAGCCAGTGGTGAAAGTGTATCCTGCCCTTGTGTCTTCTCACCATGTTCATCAGCTCCAATAATTTCCTCAATCATTTCAAATCTCTTAATCATAATCTCTCATAAAGTCTGAATCTCCTGACCTGCAAATGTTTCTAGTGATTTCCTACAGTATCAATTTTCTGATCCCCATTCTATACCTGTGATTCCGAGGTCTTAATGTTTCCTTTCAAAGATAACATCTCCTCCTTGAACTGCTCCTGGATATTGTGTAATTTGCCATCCTGGAGGTATATTCTGTCTGTTACCTTATCAAAACTCTGTGATAACTTCTGAATGTCAAATTCAACAGCCTTGACCCTCTCAGGTAAGTTCCTAGTACCCTTAGATATGAAGTCAATTTTGCCTATCATGGTATTAATCCTATCAATTAATGCCATATACTTCCATAATGATATAATATGGAGAATAAAACTGAGACCTAATAACCAGTAAATTGAGTTACCTCATGTAGGCATATAGGCCTTTTGTGATTTCTTCCATAGTGGCAGCAAAAACCACAGCATAAGTCCCATTAAAAACTGCTAATTTACCTGTTAACCAGCAGATGTCACTGTTTCTGAGTTGCAACCAGAATCAATGCAAAGGTGACAGAAACAGTCCTTTTTCAGTGTCTGCCTTGGTATTTGTTAAAGACTGGGAAATATAAGTTGCTCAACAAAGTAAATGTAATTAATCAATTCCATACTCGGAACCAGAAACCCAGAATCCAGGGGTAAAGAACAGCAATTTTGAAGCCACATAAACCTCCACACCCCAAGGGGTTGCAGGGTTTGGCAACCACTTGTGCTCTGACTCATGCTGCTTAAGCACTGCACTGTAAGGGTGATTTAAAAACTGCTCAGAAAGATCAAACAAGGCAGGCAGATCCTGTCTGGGCCCATGGATCCCAGGAGGTGTGGAGTTTAAGTCCACATTGGAAGGAAAATGATAGGGGGCATGGGGACTTGAATCCAATCCGAGGCATGTAAAGAATTGCAGCAGGGCCGGTAGTGGTGGCGCATGCTGGTAGGATTTGCTGAAGGAGGCAGAGGCAGGAGGATCACGAGTTCGAGGCCAGCCTGGGCTACACATTAAAAAAAAAAGAATTGCAGCAGGAAAAGCCACTGCGTGAGATACTTTATTGAACTACTGGCCCCATGCACAGGCTGCAGCTGAGGGAGGGCTCGTGCCTAGCCGAGCTGGCAGCAGGCATCCAATCCGGGGGTGAGGGGGTTGGGCGTGGTTCTAAAACCAAACGTTGGGTGCCAGATGAAGGCGTAAGTCACAAAACAATCCCACACCAGTTTGGAATTATGATTAATAAAAGGGTTATTTATTTAAAGAAAAAACTTACAGATCACCATCCTAGACAACAGCCCTCTGCACCACCAGGAAAGGAGTCTAGTAGCCCAAAGCAGATTCCGAAGCAAGAGAGAGAGCACATGGCTACCACTGCTTTAAAAAGCAGCAGAGACCATGCCCAAGTGTACTGTTATCTTAAAGGCTATTGGATGAAGGATCGGAAGGAGATCCCGCAGCAGCTGACCACAGTTTTCCCTTTCTTCTCTCCTCCCAGTACCCCCTTCCCATCTAACCCTCTCCGCATCTGTTTCTCCTCCATCTCCATTTACAAAGGGGAGGGACTTCTATGGGGGATAAACAAAGCATGGCACACCAAGTTGAGGCAGGACAGAGGAGCTCCTCCCTGTGCATTAAGGCTGGGCATGGTAATCCAGCATGGGGAACAGGTTCTCAAAAGCCAGCTAAGCACCAGTCACAAGTCCTTATCTCACTGCCTTGCAAAGTATTGTCACACACATGCAAAGGGCCTAGGTCAGTCCCATGCAGGCTCCCTTACTGTTGGTCCAGAGTCCATGAGCTCCAAGGAGCTCAGGTCAGCTGTCTCTGTGGGTTTCCCTGTCATGACCTGTAACATGAAAGCTTGCTTTGTTGGGGTTTCTGTCTCACCTGGTCCCCCAGTCGTTTAGTCCCAGAGAAAATCACATAGAGGTCTCCATAAGATATAAAACTGATTGGCCCATTAGCTCAGGCTTCGTATTAACTCTTATAAGTTATATTAACCCATTATCCTTATCTATGTTAGCCACATGGATCAGTACCTTTCTCAGTGGGGCAGGTCACATCCTACTTCTTCGGTGATCTGGGGAGGAGTATGGAAAGAGCTTCCTGCTTCCCAGAATTCTCCTGTTCTCATCACCCTGCCTCTACTTCCTGTCTGGTTGACCCACCTATACTTCCTGCCTGGCTAATCAGCATTTATTTAAAACATGATTGACAGAATACAGACAATTCTCCTGCACCAATGACCCAATCTAGTCTCTCTCTCTCTCTCTCTCTCTCTCTCTCTCTCTCTCTCTCTCTCTCTCTCATGACTCCCTGAGCTAGGCCCAGTGCTTGGCTTTGGATCTCTGAATCTGCTTCCATCAGTTACTGGATAAAGGCTCTCTCATGACAATTAGGGTAGTCACCAACCTGATTACAGTAGGTTACCAATTCAGACACTATTGCTAGGAGTCTTAGCTGGGGTCAACCTTGTGGATTCTTGGGAGTTTCCCTGGCACTAGGCTTCCCTGTAACTCCAAAATGACCCCAACCTCCCTATCAAGATGTTTCTTTTCTTATTCTCCCCTCTGTCCTGCCACCAACATGCCTCTGGCGTTTAGCCAACCCAACCTTCTCCCTTCTCCAAGTTCCTATAGGAACCCCTGCACCAAGTTTATGTATGTTTGCTTCTTCAGCTGCACATACACTAAAAATGAAATGATATAAAGATTAAGCTTTGCCCTTTGCATGTATTCATATGCATGAAATCTTATTTTACAACTTAAATACCTCTGAAAATGATATATCATAGCCCTGCTTTAATATATACTGGAAAAGATACTTTAAAATGAGCAATTTGCTTATGGAGGGATACATAGATAAAAATGGAATAGTTATCTAATTCCAGGTATATTTGGCTCAACGTACAAGGGAAAAACTGTAAATATAAAATCACTTAAAACTAGGGTTAGGAGAAATTCTGTTGTGTTCACCCCAAAGGATAACTTTAATGTTTGATTTCATTGTTCTTTTGTAAGTATGTATGTCACAATTGTTTTCTTTGAACTTGTAACCAAAGTAAAATATATTACTTACAACAATGGGAATGAATTCATAATGAAGGACAATGAAAATAAGAGCATGAACTCTTCTAAAAGAAATGACAGTTGTAATGGACTTATTTATTTTAACACAGATTGTGATCAACGACTGGAAAATGTTTTAAAGAAAATGATTACTTTTTGTTTTACCCGGAGGTTAAATGTTGGAACAGTCCCCTGTTTATTTTTCAAGATCTTGTTTCTACTGGCAGTTAAAGGTAATAAAAATGTTAGTAGAAAACAGCTTCCCTTTCTTCCTGTGAGTTTATAATAAATAATCTAAAATGATTCCCCAGAGTCTACATTCTTGGCATGTAATAATCCACAGAAAAACTACAATCTGTGGGTTTGTGGATATATTAGGGTATGTTTACTTTCAATAAAAAATGATAGTGCAATCCAGATGCTACAGACCAGACAAACCTGCAAAACATCTATAGGGAAAAGAATATTTCTAATGATTCCCCTAGACAGACCATGTTTTAGAATTTGAAAATTTTACAGCGACAATAAAAATCAGGACAGGTCCATACTGGAAAATCTCCAGCAGTCCATGTTGAATAAATTACAAAGTACTATAAATAAATCATGACTAAATGTTGAGTAAAAATTGTCTCCTGGGAAGTAAAATACCCATAGTGGTAAGGTTTTGAATTAGTACAAATTTTTATAACTTAATAAACAGAACTTCATAACAAATGGCACATCTCCAAAATGTATATTCAATTAAGGAACATTTTACATTGTGAACTAGGTTTTCCCATGAACCTCTTTCTGCATATTCCCTAGTATGCTGTTCTTTCCATCAGAAAAATAAGCCGCATACATAAGGCTTTCATGTGGGGTCAATTCTTTCATTTGCTAGGAATTAGAAGCAATATTAGCCTGCACATATTAAATATGGGATGACATTAGTATAATAGAGTGATCACAGTTGTGGGATGTAATAATATGAGGAAATGTTGAGAAGAACAAAATCTGAAAAGAACAGATGGTAAGAAAAGCAACAAGATAATGTTAAAGCAAATAAAAACTTTTTCTAAGGTGTTGGGATGGGACATTTGTTACAAATACTCCATAGATTTCCAAGATTGTGATTTTTTTATATTCATCTAAACAAAAATTAATATCATTATTAATGAGGGACCCAAAAATGCTTTAGGAATAATGACTGAAGCAATGGCCCACCTAACTATGTTAGAACTGCACAAATTCCTAGTATCATTACTGAAATATTATCAATTTGAATAATATTGGTGTAATAGGGATAGGAGAGGACAGCAATGTAGTGAGTATGATTTGTCTATGTTTCAGTGTGCTAGTAGTATGGGAGATGATGAGCAGATAAAGGAAGTTGGAATATATGGGAAAAATAGGCTGATGATAGGTTGTAATCAAATTTCAAGAGAAGTTGCATCGTGAGTAACTACTGTGAATTCAAAATGTGTCTGAGATAAAGTAGGGGGGTTTTTTGGAACAAAGCACAGAGTGTACAGATATTTCCAAAGGTCATCTTCTTAGATGCTGAATTTATAAAAGTTGACCTTAGAAAATGTATAAACTGGACAACTGACAAGGTAAGAGTGGTAGAGAATGCATAACACTGATGATGACATACACTCTGTGTTGTCATATGAAGGAAATATGGTGATCATGGAAACAGAGTGGGAGAGGGAAGGTTACCCCAAAACAAATTCAGTGAATAAACAATACAGAACAGTAAAAAAAAAAACAAAAAATAAAAATAAAAAAGACAATATCTGAGAGACCTATCACGATCATTGTCATCAGGAGATTGTTATATTTTATTATAATAATGATCAATGTTGTTCTTTATGAAGGTGACATGGCAGTTTATATTTTCAAATAAGATCCCTTGGAGCAACACATTTTGTTCTGCTCATGAATATGTTTCACACAATAAACCCATGACTGAAATATAGAGGGTAAGGCCTTGGGCTGAATGTCAGTTTCATCATTTCATCTACAAACATGTGATCTTGGCAAATTGTTAGGTTTTGTTATCATGTTGTGATTTGGATGACAAGGCATTGGAGTCTGCCATCTGAATTGTGTGTTTTATATCTCTGAACCCAGTTCTGTATATAGCACTTTAGTCACCTTGATTATTGTAGGACCTCCAGGGAGGATTTCCTTATTTGGTGAATTAAACAGGAGAGACCAAGGGTCTCAGAACAGTAACATTCAAATGCTAAGGCAATCACATCTTCAAACAATGCCAGTGAGCTCTGGATGCTCCCACATTATCCTTTCATGGGAACAGAACTGGGTATTTTTAGAACAAAAGTCCATCCTCAGGAGAGCTTACCTAACAATGAACACATTTGATGAGAAAAATTTTACATACACACACAAATAATTGTTCTATGAGAGGTAAGTTGCAACGATGACCTCAAATCTATTCTTTACAACATTGTTAGTGGTCAACACAAGTATGTAATTGTAAACATTAGCAAATTTTTCAAGGTGAAAAGCAAACCCATTAATACAAGAACATTTCTTATTCTGCAAGGAGAAAATTAGAACTTTAAAGACTTTAAGGTATGAAATAGAAATCCGGTTTTCTCCAAATATTTTTTCTCAGTTCATTTATTTTCCTCTTTGCAAACTTTATTTTCTCTTAATATTTATCAACACCTCAGTTATATATATTGTTGTGATCTATCACAAATTGTTTATATATATGTGTGTGTGTGCACTTATGTAGAAACTTAACATATCGATGTAATTTTAATTGAATCAGAAACATGAGTGAAAGAACACAAATAAAATGGAAAATTTAGAATTTTTTGGTCCTTATATGCTTTAGTTTGGTTCTGTACAGAAAATAACATTGAAAATACTTAGCAGTTTGAAGGTGTACATGTCAGATGGGGAAAACAATAATAAAGTAATCCTACACTAGCTTCAAATAGGGTATAATAAGGGGTTCTTTATTAAAGGGGAACTCACAGATCACAATGGGGAACAGGAACAGAATCCAACATCCAGGTGTGGTAAGTGGAGAGAGAGAGAGAGAGAGAGAGAGAGAGAGAGAGAGAGAGAGCAGGTCCATGCCTTTTTTGTACACAATGCTATGCCCAACCTGGTTCAGCCTATCAAAGGCCATTTGCTGAAGGATGTTCCTCATTACCTCCCTCTTTCATCTAAATAAGAGAGTTTTAAACACAATACAAAACTATATACAATAAGGCCTAGAATAACTGACAGACCATTTTCAGAGGCAGGAAATTTTTTAAAACCATCTTACACTCTCTTTGCAAGATTTGACAATCCTGCTTATCCATTTCCAGATACCATGTGCCTTGTCAGTAGTTGAGGCACGGGTAGTTACTTCCAAAAGGCCAGTTTTTCCAAGAAGAAAACACACTCCAAGTGTATTGTCTTCCGTGCTCAACATTCTTTCAGGAATAGATTGGTGCTGCCAGGAGCAATTGCGCCTCACATCAACAAAACTCTAACTTATTTAAATGCCATATTCTACAGATCCTTGAAGTGGTTGAAGATTACCTATCTATGCAGAATACAATCTCTATGTATCTAAAGAATATGACAAAAAATGTGTGACTATTGACCTATATTAATTAATACCTATATAACTTAAAGACTAGGACTTTATATTAGAATATTAAACAATCTCTAAACAACTGTGCAACAAATAAGGACAATGACCTCAAAATGTAAACAATGTATAACTATCTTGATCAGAGGTAGAAATGTATAATACCTCTATCCCTGGAAAGCCTTTCCCTTGTTGTTTTCACTAAAACACCCTGTCTCTAGTCTAATTCACCTTTAAAACCAGCTTCTCAACATTTTCTCCCAAACCTGCTATCTCTGAGTCAATAATTTAGCATTATATCCTCATGCAGTGTGCTATGAACAAAAGAAAAAAATGATTACTTCTCCCATGAAGTCCCCAGCAATTCCCGGCCTGCTGTGACAGATGTTTCAAGCAGAAGGAAGGAGAAAGATGAAATAGGTATCAGCAGGTGCAGCTTTGAACCTTAAGGCTATGGGTGAGCTGAGGAAAATGCATAAAATGGTTGCATGGTCTTCTGCACACACAATGGTAGTTTTCCTTATTCCTAAATCACAGTTGTATGAAAGTGATGTGGACTATAGACTTCCCCCTCACAGTGCATTGCAAGGACTCTAAAATGTATTCAGTAAGTTGTGCTCTTAAAATGAGTGTCATCGTCTTTTATGTGCTGAAATGAAATTTAAATATATAAAAACCAATGTGTTGACTCTTTGTATGAGTGAGAGTAGAATCATTCCTCCAATGCTATTTTAGATCATATGAAATTTTAGCCAAATATAATTTATTTAGAAACTTTACTCTTCTAGATGACAATAAGTCCAATGTATTACAATATAGTCTTTTTAGATTATCAGAGTTGGAGTTAATAATAGAAACCATTTAAAGTCTACCTAAAATTAAATGATTTGATTTCTGATTATTTCTAATCTAAAAATTGCTGATGGAGGCTCCTTTTCTAAAAAGAGATTATCTAATCAAATAATTCATGACTGATTTCTATTTTTCTACATAGACATGCTAATAGAATATTTAAATTATAAAATCATCCTTTAAAAACCTGTTTTCTTCACATAATTCCACAGTGACTACTAAATATTTTTGTGAAACTGATCCAAATTTTTCTGTAAGATGACCATGGTATTAAAGCATTCTAAATTGCTTTTTCCTTTTATCCAATCATCCCTGAGAATCTGAACAGAATAATGAAGGTTGCTCTTCTACTCAGTAAATAGCTTTGAACATTGCTGTGATATAACATAGGAGCACTTCATAGATAATTTATTAATATGCTCCTTTCACAAGTTTCCAACAACTAATGAATAAATATACTAATTAAGAAGACATTTAAAACATACTAGCATACATGAAAGTCCACATACATAAAAACTTTGATGAATAGACTTAAATGCATTCAAATAATAATTTCATAACCAGTTAACCATTAATCACTCATTATTAATATGTGTTTTGTACTTCATGTGTCCAGCAAACTAATTACATATTGATTTAAAAAAAGACTAGTTAAATAGAGACATAGCCTTGACTTTTGAGTAAATTATATATGGATGAGGGATATTTATATTAACCTAATAATACTTTGAACAAGAATATTTAAATTCTTTATTAAGTGGTATGTAGATAGAGTGTGTGCAAAATCATAAATAGAAAAACAAATCATGACATAACCAAATCAAAGCTCTGAGGTAAAGTTTATATGAAGAAATTTATCAGAATGTAATGTTTGAAAGAAGAATAAATACAAAAATCATTCCATTTCAATGAGAGGCAGTCCATACATGGCAGTGTGGGAGAGATAACTTCAGTATCGTGACCCAACCTTGGTATTCTACAAACTAAAGAAATACCAGTATAATGAAAGACACAAGGTGAGACTGGCACATGAAACTGCCTGAACATTCTTTTGAATCATCAGAAAAAAACTCTTTTCAAAGAGCAACTCTTTCCATGACACCACCTCCTGCTGAGTCTACATGATCTGCCTGGCATATGTCTTCTCAAATCCTGCAACTGCCCCAGTTTTCTTGTGTGAATCCTTTGATCAATCCATAAGCTTCGTGGGTTCTATTCATTCAACCTTGGTATAAGTGAGGCTTATGCCAATCCCTGAAGAGACCATCAACCATCAAAGCTAAAGATTCTTCTTGAGTCACAGAGAAAAAGGATATCTGCTTTTAATAATTTGAACATTAATAAATTCTTTATATATGTGTATATATATTAAAGAAAGCTATCAAAAAGGATAGTTAAAGAATAGTTAAAAATTAGTGTATGTGAGTGTACTTGTAATGATGTACACGAATGTGAGTTCAGGTGTACTTGTCATGTCATTCATGTGGAGTGCAGAAGACAACCTTTCAGGGTCACTTCTCCCCTTTCACTCTTTGCAACATTTGCAACATGGACTAGAGCATGATCTTTTATTCCCAGGGTCATTATAACAGTTCACAGCAAAATGTGAACATTGTCGTTTCTCTTGAACTAAAGCTATAGCTTGAAATTTTAGTTCTTATTAGGTATTTTTAATTTAATATTTTTTCACTTTTAAGGGATTAATATATAAATGTCTTAAGTTTTCAAGCAAAAAGATACAATTTGAGTTTTATCATTTAATTAAAAATATAAAGCATTTTTGGAAATATACAATAGATACATTTTCATTTAAATGACTAATATAGTATATCAAATAAGTTATATTATGCAATAGGGTAGCTTCAGGAGTAAATTGTTTTAGACAGTGGGGTCAGATTTAAATGAGCAACTCCTTATTTGGAGCTTCTGCTAGTGGATGACTAGGTATTAACTGACAAATAGTGTACAAAAATAAAACTAAATTTTACATTAGTTGAATGTCTTTATATGGTGCTGTTAGAAAAATGATGGGATTTGTGAAAACAATTTGAGGTCAATGGAAATAAAAAGTGTAATATAAGAGAATAAAATGGAAAACGGAAGGTCCAGAATGACACTTGACGCTACTTAAGGACAATAGAGGGTAAAAACAATTATCAAAGACATTTTAAATGATACATAAAAGATTGTTTCAGTTGTCATAAACAATAAGCAAAGCATAGAAATAATGATATCATGAGAAGCCTAATTCTAATTGAATTGGGGAAGTCATTGAGTTACTATGAAAAGAGTGTTTCCTTGCTTATCTATTGGGTTCATAAATTATGTTCCACACATACTGAGTCCAATTACCTGTAGTGCAAGGATATAAAAACAGATTAATGCGCTAAAGCAAGGCAGGGAAGAAGAAGAAGAAGAAGAAGAAGAAGAAGAAGAAGAAGAAGAAGAAGAAGAAGAAGAAGAAGAAGAAGAAGAAGAAGAAGAAGAAGAAGAAGAAGAAACAAAAACAGCTCACAAATGAGAACAGTTTCGAATGTTTTACATGACCAGAGGAACAAAATGAGAATATACTGTACAGTGTGAAACAAAAGTACAAATTTTGGCATTTGATGAAGATCATCCGCTCATCTGTTTGCTGTTGCTGAGCTGTGCTGAAGGAATGGAGTTCTGTAGCTCCCACAGAGACTTAAAGAATGCAAAGCCAGAAACCTTTGTTTGACTCCCTACAGAAAGTAGTATGCCCCTGGAATCCTGATCATAAATTTGAACCAGTACTGGGAATCTGGGATTCACAGATGCTCTTGTCATTTTTCTTTGAAGAATCAGAATTTTAGTGTACATTTTCCTAGTCACTCACAAAAAGGACACTGCTTTAAAATGCTTTGGATCCTTCATTAAGATCCTGTTTGTTTCAGAAAGCAGTCTTGCCTGGGAGATGACTCCAGCGCAGGAGGGCAGAAACAGTTGGGCTCTTTCAATCTGTTTGACTGCACTGCCAGGTCCACTGATTTCAGCTAGTGGCCTGGGCTGACTGGGAACAAATGGAAGCTGCTTGTTATAGCCTGGCTTTTAGAAACTGTGCAGTAATTCTTTCCTTGCTCTCCCTCTCTGTCCTTCACCCAACTCGCTAACCCCACAATGGCTCTCTCTTTCAAGGTATCTTTTCTTGCTCTCCTGCCCTGTCTTTTTTCCAACTCAATCCCTTATGGTCTCCTTCCCACTCCCCTTCCCTCACCCACTCTTCTACCACACTCCTCTCTTCCACTACAGTGCCAATTTACTAAGGAGATCTTGTCTTCTTTCCCCTTTCTGGGGTGGGGGAGTCCATGTACGTCTCTCTTGGGGTCCATCTTGTTTCCTGTCTTTTCTGGGGTTATGGACTGTAGGCTGGCTATCCTTTGCTTTATATCTAATACCCATTCATGAGTGAGTACATACCATGTTTATCTCTCTGGGTCTGGGTTACCTCACTCAAGATGGTATTTTCTTGTTCCATCCATTTTCCTGCAAATTTCAAGATGTCATTGTTTCTTACCACTGAGTAGTACTCTGTTGTGTAAATACACCACATTTTCTTTATGAGTTCTTCAGTTGAAGGGCATCTAGGTTGTTTCCCGGTTATGGTTATTATGAATAATGCTGCTATGAACATGGTTGGGCAAATGTCGTTGCAGAATGAATATGCATCCTTTGGGTATATGCCCAAGAGTGGTATTCCTGTCCTGAGGTAGATTGATTCCCAAATTTCTGAGAAACCATCATACTGATGTCCAGAGTAGTTGTACAACTTTGCAGTCCACCAGCAAAGAAGGAGTGTTTTCCTTATTCCACATCCTCTCCAGCATAAGCTATCACTGGTGTTTTTGATCTTAGCCATACTGTCTGGTATAAGATGGTATGTCAGTGTTGTTTTGGTTTGCATTTTCCTGATGGCTAAGGATGTTGAACAGTTTCTTAAAGGCCTTTTGTCCATTTGAGATTCATCTGTTGAGAATTCTCTGTTTAGATTTGTATGCCCTTTTTATTGGATCATTTAGTACATTGTTATCTAATTTCTTGAGTTCTTTTTATATTTTGGAGATCAGTCTTCTGTCAGATGTGAGATTGGTAAAGATTTTTTCCCATTCTGTAGATTGCCATTTTGTTTTGTTGACTGTGTCCTTTGCCCTACAGAAACTTCTCAGTTTCAGGAGGTCCCATTTATTGACGATCACAGTGTCTGTGTTACTGGTGTTATATTCAGGAAATAGTCTCCGGTGCCAATGTGTTCAAGGCTACTTTCCAGTTTCTCTTCTATTAGGTTCAGTGTGACTGAACTTATATTGAGGTCTCTGATGTTTTTGGACTTGAATTTTGTGCATGGCGATATATATAGATTTATTTTTTTCTTCTACATGTTGAAGTTATGTCAGCACAATTTGTTGAATATTCTTTCTTTTTTTCCATTGTATAATTTTAGCTTCCTTGTCAAAAATCAGGTCTTCATAGGTGTGTGGATTAATGTCAGGGTCTTAGATTCAATTCCATTGATCCACCTGTCTGTTTTTGTGCCAGTGTCAAGCTGTTTTCATTACTGTAGGTCAATAGTAAAGCTTGAAGTTAGGGATGGTGATGTCTCCAGATGGGGTTAGCGAAAAACCTGGTGCTTGGGAAATTCCCAGGAATCCACAAGGATGACCCCAGCTAAGAATCTAAGCAATAGTGGAAAGGGTACCTTAACTGCCTTCCCCTGTAATTAAATTGATGACTACCTTAATTGTTATCATAGAACCTTCATCGAGTAACTAATGGAAACAGATGCAAAGATCCACAGCTAAGCACTGGGCAGAACTTCTGGAGTCCAGTCATAGAGAGGGAGGAGCGATATTATGAGCAAAGAGGCCAAGATCATGATGGGGAAACCCACAGAAATGGCTAGCTGACCGGAGCAAGTGGGAACTCACTGACTCTGGACTGACTGCTGGGGAACCTGCATAAGACCCAACTGTTTGGTCAAAAGTGAGACCCCAGACACCTGACAACACCCCTATATATAAGGACTCTGGGATGTTTGGGTTGGAAGCTTTATCCCAGTCCCTGGCATTCATCCTTGGAGCTCCAATGGGGCAGAAATGGAGCAGGAAGCTCCATTTCAAGCTCCCTCCCCTGGGAGTTGCCTTTGTTCGGACTCCACCTCCAGGAAAGCCTGCCAAGCAGTGACCCCTCCCCAGGAAGGGCCAAAAAAAAAAAGCCCTTCAAGCATTGACCCTTTCCCAGGGAGGGTCAGGACCATTCCCACAGGCTATTCAGGCTGGCAGGCAGAAAAGGAACATGTGGTCTCCAGGGTTTCTTGTGGTTTCACTCTCTTCCCCTCGCCATGCTTTCCCTGGCCACCCTGGTGCCCTACATTAAAGGTGGGCATTTTTTATTCGGTCTAATTTGGTCTAATTGGAATTATTTGTGTCAGCAGAGAGGCTCGTCTTAAAAAATATTTCTAACACCAACTAGTCCCTCTGAATGTGGGTACAATTATCCGACTTGAGCAGTTTGTGGGGTCACTATCAGAGGTACCAGTATTTATCCCTAGCTAAAGAACTAGCTCTTTGGAGCCCATTCCCTATGGAAGGATACCTTGCTCAGCCTTAATATTGGGGGGGGGGACTTGTTCCTCTCTCAAGCAATGTTCCAGACATTGTTGACTCCCCATGGGATGTCTCACTCTCTTTAAGGAATGGATGGGGGTGGGGTACAAAGAAGGTGGGAGGGAGCAGGAGAACAGGAGGGAGAGGGAACTGGGATTGGTATGTAAAATAAGATTGTTTAAAAAAACCGTCCCAGTAAAACAAAATAAATCCAAAACAAAAACAAAAGAAAAAAATACTGATAGTTTTAAATTTTCCTGGCTTTTGAACAATCTGACTCAAACAACCCAACAATTCTTCTGTAAAAAGCTAAACAGGACAAAACAACCTTGCAGTTAATAAAAGTTCATGTGGGCCTTGAAAATTTATTTTTACTCAAACTTTGTGGCCGTACTGGAGCTGGTTACAGGGCATCTTACAGGTGACTCTGAGGCAGGAGATGTGTCCACTAAACAATTGGACAAGACATGTCTAGAGACCTTAGTGTTTAAAACAAAACAAAAGCCTGTAGTCCAAGTGGAATAAAACTCCATTTAACATTATGAGAGGAGCACAGTGCCTAGAGACTGAACCATGTTGCTAATTACATTATATTTAATTTATATTTAAAAACTTTTGTGGTCAACATAAAGTACCTAAAGAGTTCACTACATGGTATTTCTTTCAACTAACAAGAACACAGGTATTTAGGAAGATCTTATAGAGGACTCAAACAATTAGAAATATACAAAGGGGAGAGTTTTCTACCCTCACTGTTTCTCTAAACAAAATTTAGAGAATTATTTTTCTAAACACAGTTTAGAGAACTGTTTCTCTAAAAAAAGTTTCTCTTACATGCAATAGTAATAATAATAACTGAAAATGACTGAAGAAGGATGCTAAAAAAGAAATCCCACACTAGCTCAGATTGAGTATAATAAAAGGTTATTTATTTAGGGGTAGACTCAAAGACAAAATCCTCTGCTCGAACAGGAAACAACAATCGAATCCAGCAGCCAGAAAGAGAGGCTGGACACATGCTTTACATCAGGATATATATTATATGAGGCCATGCCCAAGTGGGCAGGTAACTTAAAGGCTACTGGGTGTAGGAATTCCTACAGCACCTCCCCCTTTTGTTTAAATAAGAGAGTTCTAAGCCTAATATAAAATTATATAGAATAAAAGCAAATATATCAAACAAGAAACATGTGATAAATGTTTCAATAATTAGCCTATCCTAAGGAGTTTAAGTCTTCTATAATAAATAATTTGGCCAAGTCATGAGAGGAAAGTTACTACAACTATCCAGTTTTCAACCCCATTGAAGACACAAGAAGGGAAATAATATTACTTGATTAAGCAGGAAGTGTAATCAAGCAACTTCCGAAATGTGCAACAAATGAAAGAGACAACTGGCTACCTGGGCAATCATTTGCAATGTTGGAGCAACCAACTTTGGCTAAGGCCTAGAGTAACTGACAGACCATTTTCAGAGGCAAGAAATTTTTCAAACTGTCTTACCTTGTCTTGCAAGATTTGACAGTCTTTTATCTTGTATCCTGCTTTTCTGTCTGAATATCATGCATTTTGTCAGTGGTAGAAGCATGTGCAGTTCCTTGCCCAAAGACCAGTTTTGCCAAGAAGAAAACATGCTCCAAGTGGAGTGTCTACAGTGTTCAACATTCTTTCTGGAATAGATCAGTGCTGCCAGGAGCAATCGTGTTTCATGTCAACAGAACCCTAAGTTATTTAAATACCATATTCCACAGATCCTTGAAGTGGTTGAAGGTTACCTATCTATGCAGAATACAACCTTTATGCATTAGTTTAACTAAACTGATTAGTTTAACTAAAAGTATGACAAACATGGATGACTATTGACCTATAATACTTAATACCTACATAACTTAAAGACTAAGACTTCATATTAGAATATTAATGAATCTTTAAACAACTGTGCCAAAAATGAGGACGATGACCTCAAAATGCAAACAATGTATAAGTATCTTGATCAGAGGTAGGAATGTATTTTGCAATATGATAAATAAATCCTAAAATTGTATCAATATACAAAATGTCTTAAGCAGAGGTAGAAGCATGCCTGCATACAACATGACAAAATAACTTTGCCTAGGTATACAAATACTGTAGAAGAAAAAATAGGAATGTATTCAATACAATTTAAGTTTGTATCAATACACAAGAATATATACCAGTGTAAATTGCTTATAAATAATAGCTCACAAGTATTCAGTCCTTTACTCACTATTATTATTAGTGTGAATAAGCTCACATTAATCTATTATTCCATTCAATTTTCTTTTTTTTCAAAGATCCCTGGGATTACATAATTTCCCCCAACCCTATAACAATTATAATCAACCCCTAAATGATGTCCCTTACCCTAAGACAAACTTTGTTGGGAGATGGGATGTTGCCCGGCAACGTCTAGTGCATTAGGTTCCCTGGGTAAGGGTCTCGTGCAAATCAGGACACAGGGGATGCAGAGCATAAACAACTGCATAACAAGCTTTATTTCATATGGCTTTTTATACAGATAAAGCATTACTCAACTCTGAACCCCTCCCTTTACTCACATACATGATCATGAGAAACTCTTACCTCACCTTGCAAGAAACAATATCTCAATAAATAACAGTAATAAAAATGAAAAGAAGCACTTAGAAACAAGGCAAAAAGTATACAGAAGCAAAGCACTTCCCTAATCTATATCTGGTAGAGCATGAAGAACTGAGCTCAAAGACCACTTCCTTATCCACGGTACAGATTCTGACAAAACGGTTGAGAAATGGGAGGAGAAAGTATGCTTTTATCTATGCTTGGTTTGCCAAGCAACCATTTCCCAACTTTGTCTCATCTGTCCCAAGAGGAGCCTGCACCCTAAGCCAGTTCTGTGTCTCCAAAGTCATCTTCTAGAACTACCTCCAGCTGTCATCGGGGCAATGTTCTTTCTATGTGATCCTGTGAAAGTAAAATGATGGCTAAATTCCAAGATTACTGTCTGGTATAATTGCAAATAGTCTCTGAGTTGGTAGAGTTTATCTGAGGTTCCTATTTGGAGTTCTGGCCAGAACGTTGCAAAAAAGTGCACCATTTTAGCTAACCAAGTGGAAACCATCTTGACCATCTGTGGTACCCCAATCAGGTCTTATAATAGCACCATCTGTATCATGACGTTATATCAACCAGGTTGAGCTGTTGTTGTGGGACCCCATCTTCTTCCTGGAAACTTCAAAGATTACAGCAGAAAAATTCATTGCTCATTGTGGAAAACGTAAACATTATTTATATAGACATATACAGCCATATATATTCAATTAAAGGAATGTTAGAGACAAAAATAGGTATGAAGAAAAGTAATATTTTTCTAAATTCTTTCTTCTTTCTGTCCCATACCAGATGTCCCTTAACATGAGACAGAAAACAATATGCTTGGATTTAGAGAAGGACAGAGCCATTGTCCAACTCCTAAGCCAGCTCTATGTATAAGTATTGATCATCTGTCCTTAGAAGCCATATTTCTTTTTCTTGATGATCTTTATTGGATAGCTACTTTTTAATTTTCCTGGTGAGACATGTCCTCCACAGTGACTGGCAATGACTGGATCACTTTTGCCTTGGAGGCCTGCAAGAGGTCCCCCAAGGAGTTTCCTGATAGTATAGGATTGCCTTGTCTTTCTTTTGTTGATCTGCATTCATTGGTCCAATGTTGGCCTTTACCACACCTTCTACATATACCTGAAGGCTGAGTCCTCCTATTTTTCCATTCTCAGAGGAGATATTATTCCTAGGAATTCATTGTCTATAATACCTTCTCAGATGTCCTATTCCACCACAATTAAAACATTTTACATTTTGATGTCTCCCCATACTTTTGGAAATTGCTTCTCCTACCTAAGATTCAGTATTATAGTCAAATGTTTTAATGTTCATTGTATGAACAAGGAACAACAAGAAAATCCAGCAGCCAGAAAAGAGAGGCCCGATGCACGGTTTACATCAGCATATATAGTTAAGAGGCCATGCCCAAGTGGGCAGGTAACTTAAAATCTACTGGCTGTAGGAATTCCTACAGCAAATGACCTCATTCCTGCAATATGACATTGGTCCCCAAAGGGCTAGGGAATAAACCCCAAATGTTAATGGGGTTTATTCCCTAGCCCTTTGGGGACCAGTTTCATTTTGTTAATACAAAATGAAACAAAACAAAATGGCTTGGCCTATTCCCCGTACAATTGTAGGAGTAGGAGTCTTTGTGTCTTCCCAAAGATACAGAGCAGCCACTTTGGGTCCAAGTAAGAGTATGATTTCAAGCATGAAGCCACTATGGGATTGGAAAATAACCCAGAAACTATACTCTGAAAGGCTTGGTAATCATAATTATCCTGGTAAACCATAATCACTTCTGAAGCCTGCTGGACTTAGGTCCCAGGCCACAGTTCTTTTATCTAGAGGCCTAGTCACATTTTTCCATATGTGTTTATATTAATAACTCCCTTTGGGGGCTCACTGTTTTAACAACCTGTAGTCCCAAAGGACTCAATTTGACTATTGGCAGTGAGCTACATCACTGAAATTTAAATAAGATTTAATATGACACATCGATCATCAAACCCTATGTGTGACAGCAATACCTTAAAATTACGACAGATATTGTTATAGAAATAATATACTTTTTCAGTGAGAAATCACTCCAAACATTCAGAAAATAATAAAACAAAAGGCTCTTTAATAATAGCACACACCAGAGTCTGGCTAACACCCAAAGAAAAGCTGGCCATGAATATAAGATTTTGCTAACTTATATGAATGTTAGGCTTATTCTACATATTTTGTCATTCCTCAGTTCCTTTCCAGTTACAGCCCCAGGTCACCCTTTGAACAATTGCACAGAGGACGGAGACTGCAAGTCTCTCTGCTTGGGCAGATGGGGGCCCTTACACAGGAAAATACTGTCAGAACTTCTTAAGGGTTCCAGTATTGTTCTTTCCGAATTGTTATTACCCAGGTTCATCTTGCCCACCTGGCAAAATTATGCGTATCTGAGAAGACCACAGGAGGATATTCATGGCAGACCAGGACTAAATGATGGCTCTGACCCTGCCCTGCCCCCTAGAGCTGCCCATTAGAACCAAGTTCTTTGATATGGGGATTAGTCTAATGGCTGGTTGTAAATCAGAGTTGTCTCCTTTAGCTATGGGAATGGAGCATAACTGGAGGTCAATTCTAGTGAACATACATTAGCAGGAACTTTTGCAACTATCCTAAACTTTAATTAGGAACAAATTTTTCTTTCTTATAGTGCCTAACAACCATAATTAGTCAACTATATATCCTTCATTTATTTGAAGCAGCACTTTTACTAACTTCTACTCTAGGTAACTACTATTTCCTAGGCAAGTTTATTAGTAAATCATTCGCAGCATCAATTTTACTATTTCAAGTTTCTCCTGCATCAATATAATTGGGAATCAATTTGGGCTTATCTCCTGAGTGTTAAGGACTCAATAACAACAGCACATATATGTTCCAATTATGTTGGCAGGTCCTAGGAATGTTAAAGGCTGTTTCTTCTACTAATATAACAAAACAAACAAAACCAGTGTTGGATGAGCTTCTAGGCTTTAATACTGTCAGTATGTTAAAGGGCCCCCGTTGTTTTCACTGGGCACAGAATAAAAGGCTGTTGTGATGCTCCCTATCATCTTTAGACTCCCTATCCAGCATTGCAGCAAACTGCTCTGGGACTGTTCCTGAAAATCCATCCAGAATACCAAAGTAAAAGAAAGGAAAGCTGTAGGGAGAGGAGGAAGCCTGGAGTGAGTGAAGACCTAAATGAATGCATATTTTGCCATAGACACCAGCTTCTTGTGGAAGACTCTAAGACCAATTGAAACAGGGGAAATTAGCAAAACCATTACCACCATATAGGTCAGGCTTCAGAACAATGACAATCTTTTCCTAGGAGTTGAATATGTAGTTGGAGTATGAGTGTTCATGAGCAATTGATCAGTGTTTACAATAACTAGCATCTGAGCTTCTGACGCCTGGATGTTTAAAGCCTATGACTAGCTGATACTCTTCCCTGTGTTATTCTTAATAAACATGCTGAGGTTGCAGGCTGCAGGGATAACAGTAGCATTAGAGAGACCACCTCATGTCATTTTCTATATATGCAAGTATGTACGTTCTTCATTCCCTTGGCATCGCAAACGTGGGTTGCTGAACCCAAGCTGTTTTGATCAAGGCAAGCACATGACAGAAGGTCCAAGATACTTGTGAGCCACAGTAGAATCCAACACTGTTTTGATAAAAGACTTCTCAATCTATGAAACAGAAAAATGTAAATGTCCTTTGTTCATAAGCCATCCAGTTTATAGTACTGTGCTTTAGTATGTCAAGAGGTACCAAGCCAATCTGTTTAGAACTAAATCAAGATGGTACTTGTGGTATGTTAGGTACAATACTTTGCCACTGGTTCATTTTTGGGATAAATTTGCATACATACAGAAACATTATGTGTGTACTAAGTGTTATAAAGGTGACCCATTCTCTCTTTTACTACAGTGTAAAGAATATTTTCCTGCCAAATGAGAAAGTTTAGAGAACTAAAATATGACAGGCCTTGGAGGACTATCTGACCTCTACATTTATTCTATCAATTCATTGTATTTCTTGAAAACTATTAGTAAAGTAAAGTTAAAAAGTATTATTTCAGTCATTTGATCACATTTTAAAGTGAATGTTGCATTCTTGTGATGTTCATTTTCTACATTTTAATGCTTTACTATTTTTCATTCCTTGCAAATTCTGTATATGTAAAAACATATCATGATCACATCTACATCCTGCCCCCCACAACATGCTTTCCCAACTTTATATCCTTCCTTTGTCATTTTTTTATTGTTAAAACCCACTGAATCCAGTTAGTTTTGTAAGGCATATGTATAGGGTATAGGCATATGTATAGGTCAACCCGTAAGACATGGGAAATTGAACACTGGGCATTTCCCAAGAAAATGACTCTTATCCCTTCAGCAGCCATCAAATACTAAGAACTCTCAGCTCTGGTGAAGCTCAGGGTCTACTTTCCCAAACACATTGGGGTTTTAACTAGCATACAACCTTTGTTACAACATCATGTAGCTCCTATGTAGAAGACCATAGCTACTGTGAGTGTCCATGTGCTACAGCCATGTCTTGGGAGAAGACAGCAGCTCATAGCACATCTCCACATGCAGTATGAAAGAACAGGGGGCGAATAGAGGTTTCAGTGGGCATGGCAACCAACTGTACAGAGAGAAGAGGGAGTAAGGATTAGCCAAACTAAGGCTGTATGGAGAAATATTATAAAAACACACATGTGTGTACTAACTAAAACTATACATTTTAAAAGTAAAGAATTAGAATAAAGGCACTCTATGTGGTGAACAATGCTATCCATTGCCAGAAGACATGGTTTATTAAAAGGAAATCTCAGTGCCAGGAACAAGATACATCCCTGTTAGTTATTCGACATGAAAATTCCTAGACACCCAAACAAAATAACCTATTGACATTGCTCTTGGTTGCCCAACATAACTAGTTTTTAATATCCTATTCCCAAAAACACCACACAGTTCAATTGGATGACATAAAGAAATCAAACTCAAACTGATCCAGAAACTTTCCTCTTGCTGGTGTTCTTTCATAGCAGTGGAGAGGATATTTAGGCTGGTAGAGGGGCAAAGATATCAATGGTCCTACCAACTGTAGGACTATGTATGTGTCAAAATTAACCAGAAGACAAGATGCACTGACCAGTACAACAATAGCATAGCTACTATCGGTGTAACCAACTGATTTCTGATTGCTCTGACAGCTGTTGCACAGGTGAAAATTCAGGTTTGGTTCTGTAAACCTACTAAGAAAGCCATGCCTGGAGAAGTCACAAGCCCTAGTGAGTAAACTACTGTAGTCATTTTGCTAAGTAGCAAAATATTTATGAAGGTAACAGTAGATGTGTGCTGCTTTTAGTTTTCCTCAGAGAAGTTTCTTCATTTTTTTTGTAGTGGGCTATAATTAATGTAAAGACTCATACATGGCTAAAATATCAAGAATAAGTGACTGTAGGGCTCATCTTTAGATGGAATATCTATGCAGTCCTCCTCTCCTTCCCTTTAAGATTAAAAGAACAATTTCAGAGGAGAGAGACAGAGAGAGAAAAAAGGATATGAATATAAACTTTCTTGCTTGTTTACCATCTACCATCATCTATCTATCTATCTATCTATCTATCTATCTATCTATCTATCTATCTATCTATCATCTATCTATCTATCTATCTATTATTTATCTATCTCTCATCTATCTATCATCTCTCTATCTATTATCTATCTGTTTATGCCTATCTATAATCTATATCTATCATCTTTCATCTATCTATTATCACCTGATTATCATCTATCTATATGTATTTATTTTTATATCACCCATTTATTTATTTTTGTGACAAGGTCTCACTGAACAACACTGTAGTACAGAATGACCTCCAACTCATCATGTAGATGAGGCTGACCATAACTCATAACAGTTATCTTGTTGCAGCCTCTCAAATGCAGGGATTACAGACATGAGGCACCATGTCTGATGCTTGTTTATTTTTGAAGTTGAATCTGTTTTTTCCAACTTGAGAAAATCCTTTGGGGAAATATTTTTAACCTGAGGCAGTTTCCAAGTCAATGAATGGTGAAAGCAGTTTTCTGAAACAAACGTGGCGTGCAGGTTTCTTTGAATGTTTGTAGTGATAAAACTTCTTTCCACTTCTACAGACAATGCTGAAGGCGAAAACTAGGGACAGGGATGCCATTCCCCATCACTGTCCTGTCAAGAATTCTGGTACTCATTACTTTTTCTTTTTGTTCTCTCACTTTCTGATGATGTCACTAGGCTGTTTCAAATCCAGGAAGTGTCACAGGGCAACCACTATCCATGTTTAAAATAAACAAAATATTACTTTACTCAAAACAAAATTAATAAGAATTCTCAAAAAGAGATAATGTTGCTTTATTTGGATGTCGTTTGTTTCCTCCTAATAACTTGTCTGCTTTATTCCTTTAAAAAATAATACAGCTGGTTACTTCTTAGCTTTAATTTTATACCACAGCCCTCATTGTTTTAATTGGCCTGTGTGAGAGTTAGCACTGTTCATTTTTAAAGTTTAAATAAATACTCATACTTTATAGTCTCATGCAATCTTTAAAATATGTCATTCCTCCCAAAGACGTGAGATGAATCATTCTGTACTTGGCTAAATATATTAAATCTCTAGCATGCTTGTTTAGAAACTGAACTCCAACAAGAAACATAAATTATGTGGTTTCCATGATAAAATCTTTTGGCATTCAAGATAATATTTATACTATATGTTTGAAGCTCAAACTCGTCTAGATTTTCAAAAGTCAGCATTTCCTTCAATAGCAGGAAGGAAAATTAAATGTTGGGATGGAGATATATTTTTTTAAAAAAAAATTACTTTCAACAAAAAGTCACAAAATGTTGGTAAAATTTATTCCATTTAGGAAATAATTTGGCAAAAGTAGAATGATGTAAACATTCTATTAAATGTTCTGTGGAGATGGTCAAGGTCTTACTTGGTAATTTACCTGAGTTTGATTTTCAGTCTCATGGAGAAACCTCGCCAAGGTAGCTTCCTTATAATCCTATTGCTGAGGAGACAGAGACAGGAAGAACACTGGCATTTTCCAGCTTGGTAGTCTGACTGAACTGGTGACTACAGGTTCGGTGAGAGAACTTACCTCAAAAGGTGATGAAGAAGGATACTGAAAAAAAAAAATCCATAATGTAGACTTTTAGTCTCTGAACTCACACATACACAGATACAGAGAGACATACTCACACACATATGTACTCACATGTATATACCACACTCTCTAAAAATATTGCTGATGCATAAAATGTTTAAATTAAGATAAATTCATTACAAATTACTCTTATTACCATATACTTAGAAATACATACCAAGAGTAATAAATGAATATCTAAATACAGGTGACAAAATCCAAAGTTTGATATGTAGTACTGGTCATTCAATAACTTTCTTCTTACTTTTAATAATAATCTTTCCTTTTCTTAACATGGTTGCATTTTTACATTAACTTCTTTCTTTAAACTTGCCTCAGTTTTCAGAAATCAGAATTCCCTGTGTCCTACAACATACCTAATATCTAAATTAAGAAATGAAGATGTGACTTATCTTTACATTTATAAAGCAGGGTTATTAAAAGTGTTTAAGTAACAAATATCTAATTTAGGTATGAAGAAAAAAATTTCAATATCACTTATACTGTTTTCTTATCTCAGTTGTATAAATTCAAATAATAAAATGCCAGTGTGATGATACAATTAACCATATCAAGGAATGGTTTCCTGATTTTTCTGGCTATTTTGTTTTGGAAATTCTGAAAGCTGCAATTGATTTCCAGGAAAATAAACAAAGACGTGATTGTGCTAGTTAAGATTTCAACCGCTGCATTGAAATACCATGTCAAAAAGCAAGCTGGAGAGGAGAGGGTTTGTTTGATTTACACTTCCATCACTGTTCATCACTGAAAGAAGTCAGGACAGGATCTCAAACAGAGCAGGAACCTGGAGGCAGGAGCTGATGCAGATGCCATAGAGATACGCTGTTTACTGACTTGCACCCCATGACTTGCTCAGCCTGCTTTCTTAGAGAACCCAGGACAAGCTGCCCAGGATGGTAGCACACACAATGAACCTCCACCATTAATCAATCATTAAAAAAATTCCCTACAGGCTTGCATACAGCCCAATATTAGGGATGCATTTTCTTAATTGAGGTTCCCTGCTCTCAGATGACTTTAGCTTCTGTCAAGTTGATATAAAACTATCCAGCACAGAGTTTTGCTACATTGCTTTTATAAGGTCTGAAGAATAAAATATGATAATTTTAGTTTTGAATCTGTGAACTTATTAAATATATAATAAATTAAAGTAAAAAGGAAATAGTAAATAGTAGAGAATTAGAGAGAGAGAGTAAAACACCTTCAAATTAGGTGTTCAAAGCAGCTAGCAGAAATCAAAAGGAGAAGTCTCTTTAAGACAATCAGGTGACGGTCTATCTTGAGAGAGCCCTAGGTAGAACAGAATGCCCCCAATGAAGCTTCTAAGAAAAGGAATTGTTATAAAAAAAATCATTATCATCAGATTGATGGCCTGCAAACATCCAGCAGCGATGGACTGAGGAAACCTCATTAAAGCAGTAAGATAAAGTTCCCCTTAGGAGTCCCAGTCAGAGGAGAATGTACCCTCAAATGAAGCCTCCAAGTAAAGAAGAAATAGCAATAGACAAATTGACTGAAGACATTCACAAGAGAACTCACATCACAGCTTCTTTTCTAGTAGGTAATATTGGAGTCTGATTCTTGGGCAAAGAGAAACTTTCAGCCCTTCTGAAATCCCCCATCTGTGCTCATGGGTAAATTTTAAATAGTAGGAATCCCAGGGGGTGTCCTCACAAGACGTGGTAAGGGAAACTGCCTTCTCAAAGTATTCAAGATGAAAGCGTTTTACTGGAGCAGAACAGACTTCTTCTGAGTAAAGTTGAACTGTGACTTAGAACTCAACCAAGAATCAAGACTGGGAAAACTTTTTATTAACTGAAAACAACCAAGTAATGAACCAGAACATAGGATATTTGAGTTCCAAGCCACGGTCTTGAACAGAACCTGATGAATATTCTAATAATCATAACTATTACTGAAGATGGTGTCTTTTAATTAAGGTTTCATGAAGGAAACTTTAAAAAGGCTAAAAGGATCATGTTGACCAACCAATAACTGTTTTTTGTTTTTCTGGTACCAGACCAACACTTTTTAAAGAAAGTCCAACAAACTTCCCAGTAAACAACACAGCATTTTCAAATATGCTGTGTCCTGTTCCTTAAAAAATACTCTACATACAAATAAGAACTAAAATGTGACCTTTAACAGAGAAACTCAAACAATGGAAACACTTAGAAATTATAGTAGCTATGGGATTCAAATAGTAAGTTAATTAAAAATATCTATTATGATTCACAGGACCCTGACTACAATATATGTCCACTGTACCTTGCGCTGTTAATGAGTATAATAACCTGAGACCAGAAAAGTCATAGGCCTAGGAAAAAAACTATTAATAATATTTTGAAGTGAATATACCAATAAAATGCCTTCTAGTGACATATTGCTATTCTCATCGCTTTGTGTTTTGCTCAACCCTCATCAGAGACTCTTTTGTTTAGCATTAGACAATAATTGACACAAAGTCCCACAACTGGATTCTCTGTGGACAATGAGAGACTTTGGAGTACTACGTACTAAATAGGAGGTCTTTATCACACCCCTGGCAAAGGTTAGGGAACAGGAGCCCAAAAAGATTGTAAGAGAAAGAGATTGTGAATGAGTCCAAGGAAACAGCATTTTCTGGACGTAACAGGACTGACACACATATGAACTTACACAGACTGTGGCAACACACACAAGACCTGTACAAGTTCACACCAGACAAAATTACAGCACTGAGAAGCAGAAAAGGACACAAAGTCCCATCCTTAATCAAGATGCTCCTACCTGTTGGGAGAGGGAAAATCAGTTTAATACAATGAAGTAACATTGTGTGTATCAGCCACACTCTGAGGTAGGACTCATGGTCGGGAGTAATCATCCTATTTCTTGTATGTGCTTTTGTTTGATTTCATCCTGATTGGTTTTGATTTTGACTTGGGGGTTTGTTTAAGACAGGACGAACACAAAGTGGTGTGGGTCTGAGGTGAGGCGGACTTGTAAAAAGTTGGGAGAGCAGAAGAATATGATCAAAATATATTGTATTAATTTCTTTAAAAAATAAAAAAACAGATTCTTGATATTCATCATATATTAGTTTTGGATAATGAACACATCACAAAATAACTAAAATTGTATAAAATAACAAAATGCAATTCCCTAAAAGCTAGATAATCAGCATTTTCAAATATTGCATTAAAATGTATTGGGATTTGGTTATGTGCCTGTATGAGTGGCAGAGCACGTGCCTATCATGTTCAAGGCCCTGAGACAACCTCTGGTACCAGAAGAAATCTGACTGGGCACTGAAGCAGAAAATGCAGATCAACAGGAAATATGGAACATAAACTATGCAATTACAGCATCAACAACTCCCTTCTGATCACATACAAAAATAAATCAGAGTATTAGAAATAGAGTATAACAGCACAGAAAATAAATAATCAGTGAGAATATAATAATTATATTTTGAATTGTAACAATTCAATTTCTATTTCATACCAATGTATGCAAAAACCTGCTGATCATAATACTAACAGGACAAAAATGTAAAATATGATCTCTGCAGATGAAAAGAGAGGATATGACAGTATCGAATTCCTAGTTATTAAAACATACTAGGTTATTCTGAATAGAGTCAGGTATCCTCAGCTTTGATAACAGGTAAATATAAAAAAGAAAAAAATCTCTCAGACTAACCCTCTTACTTTTGGGGGGACTACATCTATTTATTCTGTTTAAGTCATTTATTAATCATTGAAACAGAGAGACAAAGGAGAGATACAATAATAATTTGGAGAAATGAATAAGAGTGATTGACCCCACCCAATGTTACATATGATAACCTCACATAACTCCCTAATTTTAAATTCTTTAAAACACCTTTCATCATTGCTAAAACTAGTTAAGAAAACAATGATGTTTTTTGTGATTCTTGGGTTTTGTAATTTCCCTTAATTTGGCATGATTTGCTTGCTTATTACTATTTCAGACGCTTCAATTATTTGGCAATTACCTAAATCCCTGTCTTAAACCTTATTGTTGAGTGTTTTACATTTTCATTATTTTTATCTAGATGTAAATCCCTCTGCACCTGAAAACTTACTTATAATCCAATGATTTGTCTCTCCCACTCAGGAGTCAACTTATAACTAACCCCAGTGAACCCAATGATTCTGTTATCTGCTCTCCTTTTTTACCTGGATTTATAGCTACAAGAATAAATTTAAAATATTCCCTGATGACTCAGTGATTAAAGGTATCTGCCTCTAGCCTCCCAACCTGAGTTCCATTCTCAGGACTTACATGGTGAAAGGAGAGAACTAAATCATTCAAGTTGTCCCCTGACCTACACACATATGGGCACTGTGGCATGAACATGCCCATACCATATCCACAGTAAATAAATAAAAGTGTAATTTTAAAAAGTACACACACACACACACACACACACACACACACACACACACATTTATTGTTGTCTTATCTTCTTGCTTAGAGTTTGGAAGCTGGCATTAGATAGTTTTCTAGTCAGGAGTGAAAGATTGATTTCTGTAGTGTTCTTTTGTTTGTATTTTAACAAACAAAGCTTGCCTCAAGATGAGAGTGCAGAGCTAAGCCACTAGATGCCAGGTAGTGATGACACAGACCTTTAATCCTAGTATTAGGGAGAAAGAGGCAGAGGGATCTCCATTTGTTCAAGGCCATCCTGGCTTACACAAGATTGAATCTGTCTAAAAGAGAAATAGCTCACACAAAGGTGATTCCAGAACTTGGGATCACACGCCTTTATCTAAGCGTTAGGGAGTTGGAGACAGGAAAGATATGGCTAAGTGGAGAGAGGAATCTATGGCGGGAGAAGACAGAAGGTAAATGCAGTCTGAGGTTTGGTGGAGATAGATGCAGTGTGGAGATACAGTCTGAGGACAGGATTGCCCCTTCGATCTCAGCACTGGTAGAGATAAAAGAACTCTCTAGTTTCTGGTGCTCTGCTTCTCTGATCTTCAGCATTAATCCCCATATCTGACTCTGGGTTTTTACTATTAATACCAACTAGAGTTAGTACTACAGATTTCTCTATGTACTAAAACTTAAATATGTGTTGGGTTTCTTCTTTGCATTTGCCTATTTAAATTCAAATTTTCACTAAAGCAGTATTTTGTTGACTTAAAAAATGCAAATCATCTATCACATATGCCTTCTTTACCTGTTTATGAAAATAAGAATCTTTTAATGCATATTGATGAACCAAACACATTTTGTCTGCTCTTCCTTTGTGGACATTGCCTAGAAAAGCCAAAATCATATTTAGATCCCACTCTGCGTGTGCTGTACTAAAACCCTCACTGCAGTTGTTGGTGGTAGAAGAAAGTTAAATACTATTCATTAAAAACCATGACAATGTTCCCATCCCCTGATCACCTCCCCTGTACTCCCCTCTCTGCCCACAGTTTACCCAGAACATCTCATCTATTTCCTCTTCCCAGGGAGATTCTTGCATCCCTCTTAGTGTCCTCTTGTTACCTAGCTTCTCTGGGGCTGAGGTTTGTAACCTGGTTATCCTTTTCTTTAAAACTAATATCCACTTATGAGTGAGTACATACCATGTTTGTCTTTCTGGGTCTGAGTTACCTCATCAACATGATTTTTTTTCTAGTTCCCTTTATTTGCCTGCAAATTTCATGATGTCATTGTTTTTCCCACCACTGAGTAATCTATCCATTGTGTAGAAATACCACATTTTCTTTATCCATTCTTTGTTTTAAAGGCATCTAGGTTATTTCCAGGTTCTGGTTTTTATTAATAATGATGTTATATACATAGTTGTGTAAGTTTCTTTGTAGGATGGTTGAACATTCTTTGGGTATATGTCCTAGATTGGTATTGCTTGGTCTTGAGGTAGATTGATTCCCAATTTTCTGACAAATTGCTATACTGATATTCAAAATAGCTGTACAAGTTTGCACTCCCACCAGCAGTGAAGGAGTGTTCCCTTTACTCCACATCTTTTCCTACATAGGCTGTCATTAGCGTTTTTGATCTTGTCCATTATGACAGGTGTAAAATGGTGTCTCAGCATATTCTGATTTGCATTTTCCTGATAGTTAAGGATGTTGAACACTTCCTTAAGTGTATCTCAGCCATTTAAGATTCTTCTGTTGCGAATTCTCTATTTAATTCTATAACCTATTTTTAATGGGATTATTTGGTATTTTGATGTCTAGTTTTTGGTTTCTTTATATATTTTGAATTTCAGTCCTCTGTCAGAAGTGGGGCTGGTTAAGGTCTTTTCCATTCTATAGACTGTTGTTTGATCTTATTGATTGTCAAGATGGGAGCAACAGAGAGGGGGAGATGAATGAAAGAGATTTCTTGATAGGGGGCATTATAAGGTAAAGGAGAAACCTGGTGCCAGGAAAACACCCAGGAACCCAAAAGGATGACCTCAGGTAAGATTCCTAGCAATAGAAGAGTGGGTGCCTGAACTGGCCTTGGCCCCAATCAGATTGGTGACTACCCTGTCATCATAGAACTTTCATCTAGTACCTGATTGAAGCAGATGTAGTGACACACAGTCAAGCACTGGGCAGAGCACTGGAAATCCAGTTGAAGAGATGGAGTAGGGGTTATATGAGCAAGGGGAGGTCAAGATCATGATGGGAAAATCTAGAGAGATTGCAGACCTGAGCTTGTGGGCGCTCATGGACTCTGGACAGACAGCTAGGGAACTGGCAAGGGACTGACCTAGGCCCTCTTAACCTAGGTGACAGCTGTGTAGCTCGACCTTTTGTGAGGCCCCTAGCAGGACTAGGTCCCTGATGTATGAGTTGGCTTTTTGGAATGTATTCACTATGGTGGGATACCTTGTTAAGTCTTGATTGGGTGGTAGTGGGGTAATAGCTTGGTCCCACAGCAACTTGATATGCCATCTTTTGTTAATTCCTGAGGGATACCTTACCCCATGAGTGCAGTCAGAGGAGGAGTGGATAGGGGTTAAAAGGGAAGTAGGGAGAGGGAATTGGAGGAGCAGAAGGAGAAAAACTGTGACTGATATATAAAATAAATAAAGACAGTTCTTCTTGGTGAGAACTAGACTACTAGTCCCACTTCTCACTCATTTTCTGCTTTAGAAAATCTTTATTTTTTATTTGTATTTTTCACATGTACTTGTTGTCTTTGTGTTGCCTACTATTGGTTACCAACTTAATTGGCTTAGGAGATGCCTTGAAACATAATTAAACACTTCTTCTGGTTGGATTCTAGGGATTACTGAATCATTAAGCTTACTTAACAACTTACTACCAGGATAGGTTCAAATTTGAATATATTATTGGCTTATTGTGGGACTCTGGAAGGAGTACTTGAAGGAAATAGTCTTATAGAGTATATCTTGGCCCTGGATATTCTCCTTACTCTTCTTTCCTTCCTTGCTGCCATGAAATAAAAATTCCAAATGGAATTCAGCTCCTATTCACTTGAAGTCAAGTTCCTATTGGTTCCCTTTCCCTATTTCTACTTGTCTAAATTGTTACATCATCTCAGGAATGCCTTCTTTAAAGGTATAAGAGCCCATTTTCCTATCTTGGTGAGAGTGATAACTGCTACAATTCTTAACTTCATCTTAAAGTGGAATTATTAATATGTACCCAGTCATAACCAATAGTATTGTCAAAGCTCTACTTTGTCGTCAAATACAAACTCCCTGTATCCTGTTTCCTTACTGCTGCTCTAATTCAGTTACATTTAGTAGCAAACTTCTTCCAAAGTAAGAATGCTCACCTATATAAAACCAATCTGTGTCTTTGGTAAATTTAAATACTTATTTTCAAAGGGTTCTTTTGAAGAGAAAAACGTAACCTTCAGTAAACAAATAAATGCACAGATTGAAGATAAGTGATTTAACTAACAGGGCATAGAGATTTAGTATACATTTTTATCACAACATACACAAACTAAATCCATGAATGTGCTTTCTTAATTTTTGCTTATTTTTAGTTGATGCATATTTAAGTTTTCCAAAATTTTCCCACTAATGTTAATTTTCATGGTGAATATTTCCCTCTTCCCAGTCTTTATTCTATCTATCTATCTATCTATCTATCTATCTATCTATCTTTCTTTCTTTCTTTCTTTCTTTCTTTCTTTCTTTCTTTCTTTCTATCAAACCATCCATCAATCTGTTTGTATCTACATGTATATATGTGTATATGTGCATATATATATATATATTTATATCTCTCTGTCTTTCTAAAATCCATTGTAGATAGAACAATACCCTCTCTTAAGGACATACATGTTTTATTTTTCAGAACCCATCAGCATGTTACTTTGCAGAGCAAATTGGAATTGAAAGATGTGATTAAGCTAAGGATCATGAGATTGAGAGACTGCACTGGACTTTCTAGGCAGCATCATATAATCTTAAGGGTCTTTTTAAGAGGCTTGCAAGGGAGTCAGAGTCCGAGAATATGTCATAATAAAAGATAGAAGAAAAGACATTTAGCCACAAGCAATGGAATATGTGTCACCTTCAGACCTAGGAAAAAAATAAGAATTAAAGTGCCCATTCTCATCAGTCCATAGGAGGAAATTCTCCTCTGTCACTTCAGTCTTCATGAACTGTGCTATTGGGCATTTACACAACCATTTCAGTCTATCATGTCTGCACTGTCTTGATATAGAATCCCTGGGAAACTCCTATAGACCTTCTCTATGCCTATTTATCTATGAACTCTTCACATGTTTCATCTAATCTAGGTTAGCAAATAATCATCATTAAACATGTCTTCAAGCTCTAGATACTGTACAAATATAAATTCCTTTATGTGTTTAGGAAAATAATCTTAACTACTTTATGAGAGGAACAATCTTGAAGCCATCATATAGAAAATAAGACAAAGAAACAGGGAGATAAAACATTGCCTTATCAGAATCACACACTGATTAAGAACTTTCTTTCTGTGGGATTGACTTTATTGAACAATGAGCAGTTCTTGTGACTGACTTATGTGATCTCTGCTCAGTTCTCTAAATAGATAATCCATATAATTATAATATTACTATAAATGCAACACACTGTAATTTTTCTTTCTGTTTGATCTTACTCCCATTTGAAGGTTTCACAATCTTCTAAAATCATACCACCATCTGGAGAAAACATTTCAATACAGGGGCCTGTGGAGGGCATTTTATATGCAAACATAACATCATCTAACTTCCAGGTTTATTTCCCCTTTGACATGTGTTGAATTTTTAATGGCCCCTTATCTACAGCTGTGAAGATAAATAAATATGAACAATATTTATATCAACTCCTATCATCATAGGTGGATATGTAAAGATAGGAAATAGCCCCAAGCAAAATTCAACTCATTAGGATAATTTAGGCTTTGTTGAAGAAATGTTGTGGCCAAGTCTCTGAGGTAACTTTTCGTGCCTTTTTCTACTATACATAGTGGAAAGACTGTGAAATCATCACTGTCGAGTTTAATGACGTCCTGGTTAGTTTTAGTTTCAATTAGACACAAACCTAGTGTCACCTGGTAAGAGGGAACTGAAGATTTGTCTCCACGTGATTGGCCTCATGCTAGTATCTGTGAGATCCTGCCTTGAAGATGATTGATGTGACAGGAACAACCCATTGTGGGCTGTGACATATCTAGGCTGTAGGGTTCAGGTTCTATAAGAATAGAGTTTACCATAAGCCAGAGACAGAGAGAACAGATTTCATCCATGGTTTCTGCCTTCAGGTTTCTTCTTTAAGTTCCTGCCCTGACTCCCCTTCATGATACACTATGTAGTAAATTAAATAAACCTCTTTTTTTCTCAAGTTGTTTTTCATGAGGCTGTTTATTAAAGTAACAGAAAATCAAACTAGAATAGATAACAAAGTAGTTAATGATTCAGAAAGAGAAATTGTTAACAATTTACCCAGATATACGAACTAGCCATAAAGCAAATAATGTTTTTTCAGAACCTGTATTAAGGAAATAAAACTAATGAGAACAGAGAAGATAAAGCAATTAAGCTAAGTTTTACTATATTACAGTTCATAAGGAAGTAAACTTGGGAGATTCCCTTGGCTATTTAACTACAAGATAAAAGTCACATTATTATAAGCCATGTGTTATCAACAGAGAGACCTTTCAGGTTACAGAAAGAAAGATTTGAAGCTGTTGTCAGACACTGGCTGTTCTAACCACTACATTTGGGTTTGCTTAGGAAAAATATATGAAGCTAAAAATGCATGCATACCCACACAAAATGTGGGAAATCTGTTTATAACATAATATAAATTAAACTATAGGATTCATTCACCTTTTGCTGTAACCTTATTGAGAATACTGATTCCCTGTATAAATCTGTTATCAATGACTGCAACATAGCAAGAAAATGAGCCTGACATAAGAAAAAATATCCATGTCTTTAGTACAGTGGTTCTCAACCTTCCTAATGCTGTGACCCTTTAATGCAGTTCTGTTGTTGGAGGCTGCTTGTTTGTTGATCAGCCACCCAGACTCCTTAAATGATCACAAAGAAATCTGTATTAATTGCAATACTGTTTGACCAATAGATTAAGCGTATTTTTAGCTAGTCCTTACATCTTAAATAAATTCATCTCAGTCTGTGCATCACCACGATGTTGTGGCCTACCAGCAAGGTTCCAGCATCTGTCTCCTTCAACGTTGGCAACATGGAGTCTCCCTGACTCACTCTGTCTCCTCTCTCTCTCCATTTCCATTTGAATTTCTTGCCTGGTTTTACTCTGTAAACCATTGGCTTAAAGAAGCTTTATTCATTAACCAATAAAAGCATTACATATACAGAAGGAGGACTTCCCACACAATTTCCCCTTTTCTGTTTAAATAAAAATGGAGGTTTTAACTTTAACATAGTAAAATTTCATATAACAAGACAGTTACCAAGCAAGAATTATAGTTACAATATTTATATCTACTTTATCTTTTCTCATAACTAAGGAAAACTATAACTATAATTATCTATCTATTCTTCAACTCCATCAAAGACCCCAGAAGGGTATAATATTACTTAAGTAAACAGGAAGTATACTATAAACAATTTCCAAAACTCTAGAATTGACAGAGACATCTTGCTGCCTGGACAGTCACCCAAAGATTTCTGCAACATTGGGGTATCCATCTTTAGCCTACAGGCCAAAGTATCTGTCAGACTTTTCCATAAAGAAGGAAATTTCAAAGACAGTTCCATCTATATTGGCTGTTTGTCAGTCACTTTCTTCCATTTCCTGCAGAATGTCTGGCAGACTCTTTAAACAAACAGGGACCCTAGCTGGCCATGCTGGCGCACGCCTTTAATCCCAGCACTCGGGAGGCAGAGGCAGGCCGATCTATCTGAGTTTGATGCCAGCCTGGTCTACAAGAACTAGTCCAGGGACAGGCTCCAAAGCTACAGAGAAACCTTGTCTCAAAAAACCAAAAAAAAAAAAAAAAAAAAGAAAAAAGAAAGAAAGAAAGAAAGAAAGAAAAAGATGGACCCTGAAGAATCATCTCACCTTTAAGCATATTCAGCAGTCATTTATCTGTGAATCCTGCATATCCAGTTCATACAGTATAACATCAAGCAGTCCAGGCAAGAGCAATTTCTTACACAAATTGCTAGCCAACTCCATAAGGAGCCTCTTTGATGCCCATCTTCCTCTTGAAGTAATTGGTGCTGCACAGGAACAGATGTATCTTATTGTCATAAAAAGTCCTAAGTTCTTAAAACATTTTAAATGTCATATTCTGAAGGTCTTTGAAAGATTTGAAGAATACCTATATAAATGAAAAATATCTCTATATATCTAGAAAACCTAACTAACATGACTAATAGCTTGACTATTACAGATGATTATTTACTAACCTACATTTCTAAATTATACATTTTATTTTTAAATGAGTTGCACAAATACATTACATTAATCAAGAGCAGAAATATACGTATAACAAAATTGGCCTTAAATTTGTATCAATAAACCAAGATCCAAACCAGTGCAAAGTACCTATATCTATAGTATATCCCCTTTAAATGTAAATAAACATTTATGAAAATTATTTGGGAATTTGGGAATAGTTGTCTCCAAACTACTTCCTGCTGTTTATTGGGCGAAGCATTTCTAGGGTTTATGGAGACCTCTCGGGGGATTTGTTCCATCAAACCACATTACACTGAAAAGAATCCACAGGTTTCCATCTTCTGTGGAAATGAAAACAGAACTTCTTTTCTAAAGCAACATATCCTTAGACCCAAATTTAGAAGTCAAGATACCTTTATATATACTTTAAATATATTTATATATATATACCACTACCATCATCATCATATCTTTAACAAGTTGCTTGGTCTGTCCTAGAAACACAGACACACAGACACAGACACAGACACACACACACCACAAAAGAGGCTGCACATGTTCATCCTAAAACATTTTGGAGGATTTTCCTGTGTCACAGAGAACTTTAATCAAAAATACCATAGTTTTATTTTCCTTTTCCTTTCTCATACACTCATGTAATATTGCTTCAGTTAAGAAATATTCAGTAGCAATGGTATGAAAACATTTTGTTCTTGTTTTGTTTTGTTTCTGAGACAGGGTTTCTCTGTGTAGCTTTGGAGCCTGTCCCAGAACTCTTTCTATAGAACAGACTGGCTTCAAACTCATAGAGATCCACCTGCCTCTGCCTCCAGAGTCCTGTGATTAAAGTCGTGTGCCACCACCACCTGGCTGTTATGAAAAACTTTTAACCACAATCACCTGCCACTACTTACTTTGCTTATTTGTTTTAATACTTTCTCTTAATTAAAACCATATAATATATTGGGCATTTCAAGTGTATTAACTCACTGTTTCCCCCAAATAGTTGCATGAATTTGTATTCAACATTGTATTTGATTTCAACACATTTGATGTTTGCTTTATACTGCTGTATCTCTAGTGCTCTGATGAGCCCCTTGTGGAGCCACAATTCCCACTGTAGCTGTTGACTGTCACAAAGCTTGGAAATGTAGGTGAATGTATGTCTACTGTCAGTCTGTGCTGGATTTGAGTATGGTGCTGAAGTACATTCTAGCATTTTTTGGTTGACTCCACTCTTGTCTCTGAGTCTCCTGTTTATTTGGATCTGATCCTTCTTTCATGGCTTTTGTTTTTTTTCTTTCCCATTGTGTTTCCTATTCTTTAGTAAAGTGGTTATTTTTTTAGTTTGATGTTTCTAATCTTTGCTCTCATTTCTTTCATTTGTCCTTGTTTTTCTGATGATTCAGATTTGTATTTTTATTGTTGTTTCTCTTTCTGTTCCTTTACAATTATCCATTTCTTATTTTAATAAGGAAGTATTCATTTCTATTTTTGTAAGTAGTTTATTATAAATGTATTGCTTTTCATATGTTTTATTTCTTTGTTTTTTCTGATGTGATTTCTCTGAATTTTAACTTTTTGTCTTGGCCTGTATGTAGGAATAGGAAGGTTTTACTCACTATAGCCTTATGAGTACTTCAACTGAAGAGAGTCTACTAGGCATTTATTCAGTAGAAAATGTTAGGGAATCCTGATGTCAATGTCTTTAGATTTCTGAGTTTGACTAATTTCTTCAGCCTGGATTCAGAGATCCAACAGTCAATTGAGGGATATCTGAAATATCAGCATTAATTATGCATAGACTTACAAGTTTGTATTCTAACTCTGGCTCTCAATGACTGAAATTATCTCTTAGTCCAAAGTTAGTTTTACATTGACTTTTGCAGATAATAAACTTCTCATCTATTGAGTGTTTGCAAATCCCAGTATCTACTTGTAAGTCCTATTTTAGCCTGTTCTCATATTAGCATACCTTCAACTATTGCTCTTGAACCTACAGAAGATTTTATAGTTGATTAGGATTTGGTGGTCTGATGACTAAGATATTTACCTTTGGTTATTCATGCAAATTGAAATTCTTTTTGGGGCCTATGAAGAAGTAAAATTCTATACAAATGATCAATTTATTAATTTTATATTGAGGCTGTCTATTAGCTTGTAATTTGTTTTTGTTAAACAAGAATTGCTTCGTTATTATCAGAAAAAATCATGTTGCTTATATAATAAATATAGTGAATGTTTTATTTGTTATATATATCCATACCTCATAAATACAGTGAATGACATATTGCTATATAATGCATATTTTGATATTAAATTAGCAAGATTTGTAAGTATATAGCTTATTTGCTGTTCATCTCAAATCTTCTATAAAAATAAAATAACATCACCATCTTTCCTGTTTGAAAGCACAGGGAACAGAAATCAGTAAGAGAAAGGACTACAGTGTAGTTCTTGGTGGTTCTTAAGCTTCCTAATGTTTGTGATCTGTTAATAGAGTTCCACATGTTGTGGTGACCTCCAACCAGGAAATTATTTCATTGCTACTTCATAACTGCAGTTTTGTTACTGTTGTGAATCATAATGCAAGTATCTGATATGCAGGATATCTGATATGTGACTTTCAAAGGGATCATGATCCACAGGTTGAAAACCATTTGACTACCAAAATTTATTATATATGAAAGGTTATGAGAGACCTCATCAGGCAAAACACAGAGCCTTTACTAGTATATTGTTTCACTGAAATATTTAATTGGTCTTTTCACTTCCAGGAGTGCATTCTAAATTAGTAGGTTTTCATGACATAAAAGTATAGTCTAGGATAAAATAACCTTTGTACCACATTCTTTAGCAATTAATTATAGAGCTTTTTTTATCCATTACTTGTCTCTACAGAGAAAGTCCCGATTGCAGAACATTAAAAGCCCTAGTGTACAAGACTTATTCTTCTCAAAAAAATGTGTACAGCTGCATAAAATTTTAACCTTTAGAGATTTTTGAATTAATGGCTTATAATAATGGATATTATAAACTGTGTTCTTGAACCCTGAGGCTCTTACCAAGGTGTTTGCTCAGTGTGAAGTATCATTTTGTCAACATAATCCATTAATAAGACACAAAAAAACAAAACGAGTGCATTTTATTTTGCTTTAAAAAAAACTCTTCTAATGCAATGTTTCTTGCTACCTTGTCACTAAATCTACTTGTTTTGTATCTATTTGTTTGTGTTAAAGTTCAACCTTATTTCTCACAATGTAGCTTGGAAAAGAATAAAACATTCTAGTAAAAATTTTTACTTTGCCATTTTTTTGTCCTGCTCTTTCAACATCTAGTCCTTAATAAGACACTAGTTTTAGATGAAGAATGCTCTTATGAATGTGTGACCTACTGGAGTTGATTTAGAGCCTAGATCTAAAGAGCAAATAGCATAAGGAATACATTTTACTAAGTAGTGCATCACAAAGAAGGTAACTTTGGTTATTTTTGTAAATTATTAGAACACATTTATATAATAATCATGAAGTTTAAGTAAAGTTAAGTAATGTTAAAGGTGGATGTATCAAAAATGTAGTCAATAGTGTAACCAAACAAAAGAAAGTGCAACTTATGCTCTCAGTGCCCTAGAATCTTATTGAACTTAATAATACAGGAGCATTGTCTTATTAACAACAGAAGAAAGTGCAAGTTATGAAAACTGTTCTCAAGAACTAAAACAATACTGAGCCTAGCATGACAGGACTAGTATGTTGTAGGTCCACTTGTTGATCTCTCAATTAGTGTCTAATTTAATAATATATCATATCTTGAAAATGCTAATATGGTATAGTCTAATATTAGCTATTTACTCATAAAATAAATACATAAATATTTATTAAAATAATACATTTAAAGACAGTGTTAGTATTTCATCTATAGGATGAACAGAAAAGAAACTTATCACATATATAGGGTAAAGGAAAATTAAAAAGTTCTTTATTAATGACACAGCTGAGGAGCTTATCTGGTTGAGTCACATCTATAAATGCCTCTCCTGTTGCTTTTGAAATCATAATTCTTAGTTCAATTATCAAAGAAGTTAACCAATTTACATGAATGTTAATATATGCAGAAATATGGTACACATTCATTACCACTATTCAAATATGAAATAAAAATATTAATCGGAAGTTAAATAAATATTTACTTTTGTGAGAAACTTAAGAAAAATGCAAGCATAAAAAGTGAACATTGCTTTCAAATATATACATATATTAACCATATTAATATGGAATTATATTTAGAAGAGTTTAAGACTACATTACTTAATAAAAATGCATGCACATATTATGACTCAAAATTTCATTGCTTAATTATTCACCTCAGAGAAAATCATACACTCCTGCTTCAGAAAATATTTATAAAATGTTAGCATAGTTCCTTTTTATAATACTAAAATATTACAAGTCATCAAAATGACTATCAGTATGAGGGTAAATATATGTATATTGGACTATATTATAGACTAATTACATCCCTCAATCTATATTTTGAAATGTTAAAACATGTAAGAATGCATTAGAAAGGGAAATATTTAGAAATTAAATTTGTCTTGATGACAGCCCACATCACTGAATTTATTGCCCCTACTCTAGAATCTGAATCTCTGGTTCATAGTTCATCATATATATTATGATGTTAAAACAGAAGTTTATACCCAGAAGGATGTCTTTTCCAGAATGTGAGACCCCAAGTCCTTATCTTGCACTTCCACTTCCCAGACCTAAGGGTAATAATTTCTGTTTCATAAGTTATCCACTGTATAATAGTCTCTTATTGTAAAAGCAAACCCAAAGAATATATTATTTTAACCATTATTACAAAATAGCATTATTGGATAATTTTAAACCTGACGAGGGATAGATGAGTCCCAAAACTGTAATTAAAAGAACAGAGACACTCCTTTGACAATAAAAACCATGTTATTTCTATAAACTTTAACTCTAAAGACATATAAGAAATATGATAAATAAGTGTACATTTTCACATGACGGTGATATTTTTAGAAGTTGTGACACAGTGGAAACAAAAGACTGACTAGTGATCATTTCCAGTGGGAAAAGGCATTGTGAGGTTGGAGACTGTGAATGTTTTTCACACTGATGATGTTTCTTTACGGTCACAGCACTGTGAATATTGAAAGATGAACTCCCAACTTATACAAATATTGTATGTATCATTTTCATAAACCAGTCATGATATTAAGAAACAAAGAATTATAGATTTTTTATAAATATGAATTTTATGAATAAATATGAATAAATAGTTCATCTGCAATTAGATAATATTTTGTGAATATACGTGCTCCTATGTTTACAGTCTTCCTAAATAAAGGAAGGGAGCATCATCAGGGTTGGGAAGGCTCTTTTCAATTGGTTTACAATGTTTCTTAGCAGTTTTAGCTGTATCAAAATATAAATTTCTTAACAAATGTGTCGACTCTTTTCTTAACATCTTATAGTGAACTAATATAAGAATTTAGGAATGTCAAACTTTTCTTAACATCTTATAGTGAACTAAGGCAGTTACAACTATTAACAGGTCAATGCCATAATTCTAGAGTGGAAATTAATAATAAAAACACAATTTGCCAAATCACAATTCTCTTAAATATATTCTAATCAAAAGACAAGAAAAGGTTTCTCCGATGGATGAGTGTCCTTCAGCATTGCTGCTTTTACTTAATTGTCCCGGTCTCTGAGCAGCAGCAGCAATGTTTATATATATAAAACATTAGGCTACCCTCCTCATATTTGAAGAGGGGCTCAGTCACTCCTTGTAACAAGTCTTTTCCCTGCTTAGGGGAAAACTGGGGTCTCAGTTCCCAGGTCCTATATTTCAACCGAAGATTGAATATCATACTGGCAAAATGAGTTCTTCTAAAGGCATCTTACCAGGACTTCACACTCCTTCTTATAAATTGTGTTAAGGATCTGCTTGTTCTTAGCTCTCATGCTATACAACCATTCACTGCGGTCTGACTTTTTATGTTGTAATTCTCATTTCCTTCTTTCTTGGAAGACAATGTGGGGGAAAAATCCATTAGGTTATTATTGAAAATAAATGATTGGCAAAAATGTTCAAAACCTGCCTACACTGTGCCCTGTGCCATTTTTTCTTCCTTCTGAGTATGTTTGGACTTTATTACTATGAAGCTTCAAGTTTCTTTCACAAGAACAAATTAATTTTGCTTTCTCATTATTATGTTATGGCATAAAAGACTTTGTTTTGTATCATCAATTTATATTCTGCACATTTATTATTTTTTTTCCTGCTTAAAGCAATAGGCCCAAACTTACTTTAAAGCTATAATCACTGACTCAGTTCCTATGTGTTTTAGAGTCTGACCTGATGCAGCTGGCTGCACCTGGATACAGTTTATAATAGGTGCTCTTTCAAAGCGAGGCATCAAACCCAATTCAAATTGTGATGAGTGCTATGCACAAGAGCATGGACAACAAGAGGAAGTAATCATTGGGTGATTTTGAGAAACTCGCACAGGACTAGAACACAGCTGAGTGGCAGAGCAATCATCCGAAATAGTTGGGCTAAAGGGGCTAATTCCAAGTATTTATAAAAAGAAAATTGGAAACTCTTATAACATCTCTTTCAGTCTCCAGTTTTTAACATGCCACATATTTAAAATTTACTCATTTGACTCTCTGATCTCCAAAAGTCTTATGGCATTTGAGCATTTATTCAAAACCATGAATTTTCTTTCCTGAAGTAAGTCAGGTATATAGAACACTTTTAAAAGCTGGTCAGTTAAACACATTCACTGATATAGTTCTTCCTGATTTATAAAACCTGGGATAAGGAGAATGGTTATCTTACTAGTTACACCAAGCTGGCCTTGAACTCAGAGACCTGGCTGTTTCTGTCTCCCGAGTGCTGGGATTTAAGGCATTTCACCACCACGTGGCTCCAGCATGAAATTTTATGATAGCACTAATAAATATAAGAGATTATCTTACTCAGGAAATGAACACTCCATGCTTCTTGACTCTGCTCTCTTTCTGTATGTTTGTTTATTGTTACTTTCATCTTTCTTCCAGAATAGTAAGCATTTTCCTTGTGTTTGTCTTATTTAGAGTTATCTTTTATGTGAAGAAATACCATAACCAAAAAAACTTGGGGAAGAAAGTTTACTTTAGTCACAGATACATATCAAAATCATCAAAAACAGTAAGGGCAGGAAACTCACACAGGGAAAGACCCTGGAGGGAGGAACTGATGCAGAGGCCATGGAGGGATGCTGCTCACTGGCTTGGTGTCCATGACTTGCTTAGCCTTCTTTCTTATAGAACCTGGGACCACCAACCCAGGGATGGCACCACCCACAATAGGCTGGGCCCTCTACTCTTGATCTTTAATTTAAAAAAGTGCCTTACAGCTTAATCTTATGGAGGCATCTTCTCAACTGACACTCCCTCCTCTCTGATGACTCTAACTTTTGTTAAGTTGACATAAAAGTAACCAGTACAGTGTTTTTGGAAGTAGAGTCATGGAGAACCAACTTTTCTTATAAGGCTTCCAACTCATTTGGACTGACCTAAACGGTTTCTGAAAATGTTATTCTCTCAAACATTATGGTATTAATTGTTCTTCTCCCTTCCTAATTAAGCCCCTCATAAACTCACTTATGCGTCGCTATCCTTCTTTGCTATACTGTTTTCCCTGCTTACCCATCCTCTTTTTTCTTTATTTCTCAGTTACTAGAGGTACCATTTGGATTTAGGAGTCACAGATTAGAGACATTGTGATGTTTATCTTTCTGGGTCATGATGACCAAGACATCATGGCTATGGGAACTCTTAAAAAAGAAAGCATCTAATTGGGGCTGGCTTACAGTTTGAGAAATTTAATCCATTATCCATTATCAGCATGGCAAGAAGCATGGTAGCATATAAGCAGGCATGGTGCTAGAAATGGAACTAATGGTTATACATCTGGATGTAAAGGCAGCAGAAAGAGAGAAAAAAAGAACACTTTCCTTGACATTTTGCTTAGATATGTCAGTCAATTTACTAGACATATTTCTCCCATCTCCCTTTCTGCTGGTGATCTTTTTGATGTGTTCCATATTTTTTCCTGAGGATTCATGAGAAGCACCTTCAAATGCCATAGTTCCATAAATGGTTTTATTTCCATAATATCTAAGGCCCATTAAAAAGCATAATCGCTTTCCATCAAATAAGAGTGGAATCTAGAAGTAGATCAAGTCAAGTCATTCTCTTTATCCTCAAGATTTAACCTCTTTGACCCAGCCAATGTCACATTTCAGAAAGGCAGGGTTGCTTTACACCATGCTAAAAAGGTTGGAATAACTGGTTCCTTAATGAGTGGATATACCTTTTCTTCTCAGAATTCTGACTCTCTGTGGTGTAAGAGGGTCTTCTGTATTTGTGCTGCTTTTATTGAACTTGTCTAAGGGTGGGATGATCCTTTGGGGTTCCTGATTCATAAGAGTCTGCGAAACATTCTGCAGGATACAAAAGAAAGTGACTGAACTGTCTTTGAAATTTCCTGCTTCATGGAAGAGTCTGCTGAATACTGTGGGCCTGTAGGCTGAAGATGGATGCCCCAAAGGTACAGAGGAACTTTGGGTGACTGTTCAGGCAGCAAGAGGTCTCTGTCATTTCTAGAGTTTTGGAAGTTGCTTACTTCTCGTTTACTTAGGTAATATTATACCCTTCTGGAGTCTTAGATGGAGTTAAAGAATAGATAGATAGTTATAGTTTTCCATTGTTATGATAAAAGATAAAATAGATTTAAATATTGTAACTGTAATTCTTGCTTGATAACTGTTTTGTTACATATAGTTTTACTATGTTAAAATGAAAGCCTTTCTTTTTTGTTTAAACAGAAAAAGGAGAAATAGTGTAGGAGGTCCTTCTGTATTTCTGTTGCTTTCATTGGTTGAATAAAGAGACTGCCTTGGCCTTTGATAGGGCAGCCCTTAGGTGGGCAGAGTAGACAGAACAGAATTCTGGGATGAAGGACAGACAGGCAGCTGCAATGAATCTCTGGCCTGAGATGGACGTAGGTTAGATTCTTCCCAGTAAGCCACAAACCCATGGTGATACACAGATTACTAGATAGAGGTTAAAGCAAGATGTGAGAGTTAGCCAAGAAGAGGCTAGATATAATGGGCCAGGCAGTGTTTTAAATGAATACAGTTTCTGTGTAATTATTTCGGGAGTTAAGCTAGCCAGGCAGGACAGAACAAGAGGCCCTACACTGGACAGACTGGAGCCAGGCGGGACAGGGACTGTGGCCCGCCTGCTTGTCCTCTCTTACTACAACTCTGAGCTTCCAGAAGATTCCTTCGGTTCTCTCAAACTTTCTCTCACTCTGGTAGTATCTTTTCTCCTCTTCAGGAAAAGAACCAGAATGAATTTAAAACAGTTTCCTTGAAAAGATGCTGAGTCCTAACCCAGAAAGGTAGAATTTCTTTTCTTCTCTTTTGCCTTTTGTTCTTGCATTCTGGCCTAAATATGCTTACTCTGGTGTTTCTGGCTTTTTCATTCTTTCTCTAAAAGTTGTCTCCCCATTACTGGCTGCTTTCCCACCACACGGTCAAATTTCATGCTGTCTTATTTAAATCTCAGGGCATTTTCTCTTTCTCTTCTCTATTGTCCATGTCCAGGCAGCTGAGATTTACAGATTGCTTGTCCTAGATTGTTGTTTTAAACATTAACAGAATTTCCTGAACTTCTGTTATAGTCAATTTTTATTTATTTAAATTAATGAGACGAAGAACCCAAGAGGAGATTCTGATTCTGCAGTAATAAGTAGTGATTTGGCAAATACTCCCCAAAATTTTCAGCACACATCAAGGAAAGACCACTTTGTCATTCTGCAACAACATTTTTCAAACTCTACCAGTGTCTACTCACTGCCTATCTCCAATGACAATTCTGTATCTTTATGTGCTTGCTAAGAAAATGTACTTATGGTACCCAAAACTGTACTGCTTCTTGTATTGTATAAAAATATTTCCCACGACTTAGTGATTTATACTACAAATATTTATTGACTCTGTTTCCATTAATGAAGATGCTGGAACAAGTTCAGTTGTCCATTTGTGTCTCCCAGTCTCTCAGTCAGCTTTCAGAGGAAAAATACCTTTCTCCAGACACACCTTCTTTGCTTGTGGAGTGATTTAGCTCCTCACTACAGACATTTGTACACATCACAGGACTCCTGTTAGAAAGGAACTGAAGCATATGAGTGTGCTTTGCTCTGAAGTACTGGAGTTTTGTGACCTAATTTTGCAAAAGTCACCTTATTTCTTTGGTTGTATGCAAAGAGGAGAAGGATATGAATAATAGGAAAGAAGTTCAGAATTATTTGAGTTCAGCTTAACCTTCGCCTACAGCATAATTTGATCTGTTTCTTCTTATCTCTTTCTCTATTTTCTAGTCATGTACATGTACATACATTCATATGCCTTTCTACAAAAAGCATCTAAAAGATAACTCTTTCAAATAGCCACTTTACATTCCTGTGATAAGACACAATAATCAAGGCAATTTACAGAAGAAAGAATTAATTTGGGCATAGAGTTCCAGAGGAAAAAGAGCATATTGGCAGGCAGCAAGCAGCAGGCAGGTGGAAGCTGCCAACAGACAACAGGTGGTAGGGGGCTAGCATGGTGGTATGGTGTAGGAGGTCCTTCTGTATTTCTGTTGATTTCATTGGTTAAATAAAGAGATTGCCTTGGCCTTTTGATAGGGCAGCCCTTAGGTGGGTGTAGTAGACAGAAAGGAATACTGGGGGAGAGAAGGCAGTGTAACAGACGCCATGATTCTCCTGGCCAAGATGGACACTGCTTAGACTCATGCCAGTAAGCCACAGTCAAGTGGCGATACATATTAATGAAAATGGGTTAATCAAGATGTGAGAGTTAGCCAATAAGAGGCTAGAACTAATGGGCCAGGAAGTAATTAAATAAATACAGTTTCTGTGTAATTATTTGGGGCATAAGCTAACTGAGCTCCAAAAACACAGCCCTCTCCTCCCTACTACAGTGGTAAGAGATGGACATTGAGACTGAACCAGCTATCTAGGCCAGAGTGGGCCTGAAAGCAAGCTTCATGAGAATGGGAGAGGATCCAGGCCAGGGACACTTGCAGACCAGGACTGAGTCAGAGGCCTGGGCCAAAGTAGACCTAAGACAGTGAACTCCACAGAAACAGGTACAGGGGAGCAACTGCTGAGTAAGTGAGCCAGAGCCTGAGACCACTGAGGGTCAGACGTGAATCTGACCTTAAAAGGAGTAGACCTAAGCCAAGACCCCTGTGGGTCTGGGCATGAATCTAGGACCTGTGAGGAACTACACCTGAGCCAGGACCTCTGCAGGTCTGGGCATGAATCTGGGACCTCTGAGGGTGTAGGCAGGAACCAGAGACCTCTGTGGGTCCAGTCATGAGTCTGGAACATCAAAGGGAATAATCAGGAACCAGAAACCTCTGAGGGTCCAAGGGTGAGTCTGGGACCTCTGAGGGAGTAAGCCTGAGTGAGGTCCTCTAAGGGTCTGAGTTCACCAGAGTCTGGGAACTTCAAAGGATTAGACTGGAGCCAGAGTCCTTTACAGGACCAACCCAAACTAGGAACCACTGCAGGAATGGATCCAGACCTAGGACATTTACAGAAACAGGTCTGAGCTGACAACCTGAGCTAGAGTAGGCCTGAGACAGCAAACTCCAAGGGAGTGGAGCAAAGCCTGGGAGCACTGAACGACCTCCAGGAACACAGAGTGACCAACAGGGTAACTAGAACCTTGGCACTAACTGTATCACAAGGAACAACCATTTGAGCCTTGGATTCACTGGCACCTAGAAGATTGATCAACATAATCACAGAAAACCCCAACCACACCTATTAGAGAAAAAGCTGAGTATACAAGGTAAGAACATATGCAACACCTCAAAGAGCAACATGACACCAATAAAACCTAAAGACAGCAAGACTAGAAAAACCCAATATAAATGAAGCAGAAGAAAATGACCTAAAAACTTCAGGAGAATGTTTGAAACTCTTAAAGAGGAAATGAGAAGTTCTCTCAAAAAAATGAGGAAAAGACAAACAAAAAATTGGAAGACATCAGCAAATCTCTTAAAGAAAACCAAGAAAAAAAATCAAACATATGAAAGAAATGATTCAAGCCTTGAAAACTGAAATAGAGACAATAAAGGAAACACAAGCCAATGGAATTATAGAAACAGAAATCATGATAAAACAATCAGGAACCACAAGCACATGCATGAACAGCAGAATACAAAAGATGGAAGAGAGAATCTCAAGCACTGAAGATACAATATAGGAAATAGACTGATCAGTCAAAGAAAACATTAAATCTAACTAAAGCTTAACCCAAAATATGGGACATATGGGACACCGTGAAAAGGCCAAACCTAAGAATAATAGGTACAGAAGAAGAAGAAGTTCAACTCAAAAGCACAGAAAATATATGTAACAAAATCATAGAAGAAAACTTTCCTATCCTAAAAAAAAGATATGCCTATGAAGATACAAGAAGCTTACAGAACACAAAATATACTAGATCAAAAAAATAAGTCCCCTTGCCACATAATAATGAAAACACTAAGTATACAGAGTAAAGAAAGAATATTAAGAGCTGCAAAGTAAAAAGGCCAAGTCACATATAAAGACAGACTTATGAAAATTACACCTGACTTTTAATTGAAGACAATGAAAGCCAGAAGGTCACAGTTAAATATTATGCAGACATTAAGAGACCATGGATGCCAGCCCAGACTACTATACACAACAAAACTTTAACTCACCGTAAGGACAAAACAAGATATTCCACGACAAAACCAGATTTAACCAAAACCTAGTCACAAACCCTACACAAAATACTAGAAGGAAAACTCCAACCCAAGGAAGCTGACTAAATCAACAAAAACACAGACAATTGATGGTCTCATAGCAGCAAACCCCAAAGAAGGGAAAAATGCACAAATTAACATCTCCAACAATGAAAACTAAATTAACAGGAGATAGCAAATACTGGCCATTAATATCCTTTAATATAAATGGACTCAACTCACCTATAAAAAGGCACACGCTAACAGATTGGGTACAAAAAGAGAATCCATTCTTCTTCTGCAAACAAGAAGCACACCTCAACCTCAAAGACAGACGTCACAAAGTAAAGGATTGGGAAAAATATTCCAATCAAATAAACCTAAGAAACAAGCAGGTGTAGTTATCCTAATATCTAACAAAATAAACTTCAAACTAAAATAAATCAATAGAGACAAAGAAGGACCTTTCATATTAGTCACAGGAAAAATTTATCAAGCAGAAATCTCAATACTGAATATCAATTCTCCAAGTACAAGGGCACCCTCATATGTGAAAGAAACACTTTTAAAGCTTAAATCATACATTAAACCCTACACACTAACAGTGGGAGACTTCGACACTACTTTCTCACCACTGGACCGGTCAGTCAGACAAAAAAATGAACAGAGAAATAAGGAAATTAACAGATGTTATGACTCAAATGGACTTAGCAGACATCTATGCAATATTCCTTACAAACATAAAAGAATGTACCTTCTTCTCAGCATCTCATGAAACCTTTTCAAAAATTGACCACATACTCAGGAACAAAACAAACCTCATCAAATACAAAAAAATTGGAATAACCCAATGTATCTTATCAGATCACCATGGTTTAAAACTAGCAACACTAGTTCCAGAAAGCCCAGAAACACATGGAAATTAAACAATGCTTACCTGAATCATCCATGGGTCAAGGAAGAAATAAAGGGAGAAATTAAAGACTTCCTAAAATTCAATGAAAATGACCACACAACCACCCAAATTCAAGGGACACAATGAAAGCAGTGTTAAGAGGAAAGTTCAGAGCACTAAATGCCTACATAAAGAAGCTGGAAAAATCCCACACTAGTGAATTAACAGAATATTTGAAAACTTTAGAACAAAAAGAAGCAAACTCACCCAAGAAAAATAGATGGCAGGAAATAATCAAATTGAGAGCTGAAATCAACAAAATAGAAACAAAGAAAACAATACAGAAAATAACTGAGACAGAGTTGGTTCTTCAAGAAAATCAACAAAATAGACAAACCTTTTTCCAAACTAACCAAAAGACAGAGAGAGAACATCCAAATTAACAAAATAGAAATGAAAAGGGGAACATAACAACAGACAGGGATGAAATACAGAGAATCATTAGGTCATATTTTGAAAACCTGCACTCCACAAAATTGGAAAACTTAAAGGAAATGGACAACTTTCTGGATAAATATCACTTACCAAAATTAAATCAAGACAAGATAAGCAAATTAAACAGATATATAACTGTTGAAGAAGTAGAAACAGTCATCAAAACTCTCTTAATAAAAAAAAAGCCCAGAACCAGATGGTTTCCGTTCAGAATTCTACAAGACTTTCAAAGAAGAACTAATACCAATACTACTCAAATTATTCCACACCATACAGACAGAAGGAACATTGCAAAACTCTTTTTATGAGGCTACAATTACCCTGATGCCTAAACCACAGAAAGACATTACTAAAATAGAGAATTACAGACCAATCTCACTCATGATTTTAATGCAAAAATACTAAATAAAATACTGGCAAATCAAATCCAAGAACACATCAGAAACATCATCCACCATGACCAAGTCGGCTTCATCCCAGAGTTGCCGGGATGGTTCAATATATGAAAATCTGTCAATGTAATCCACCATATAAACAAGCTGAAAAATAAAAACCACATGATCATCTCATTAAATGCTGAAAAAAGATTTTGACAAAATACAACATCCCTTCATGATAAAGGTCTTGGAGAGAGCAGGGATACACGGAACATACCTAAACTTAATAAAGGCAATATACAGCAAGCCAACAGCCAACATCAAACAAAATGGAGAGAAACTCACAGCAATTTCAATGAAATCAGGAACAAGACAGGTTGTCCACTCTCTCCATATCTATTCATTATAATTGTGGAGGTCCTAGCTAGAGCAATAAGACACCAAAAAGAGATCAAGTGGATACAAATCGGAAAAAAAGAAGTCAAACTGTCACTGTTTGCTGATGATATGATAGTTTACATAAGTGACCCCAAAAATTCTACCAAGGAACTTCTATAACTCATAAACACTCAGTAATGTAGCAGGATACAAGATTAACTCAAAAAATCAGTAGCTCTCCAGTACACAGATGATAAAAGGCCTAAGAAAGAAATTAGAATAATATCACCCTTCACAATAGCCATAAATAGCATAAAATATATTGAAGTAACTCCAACCAAACAAGTGGAAGACTTGTATGACAAGAACATTATATCTTTGAAGAAAGAAATTGAAGAAGACACCAGAAAGTGGAAAGATCTCCCATGCTCTTGCGTACATAGTAAAAATGGCAATCTTACCAAAAGCAATCTACAGATTTAATGTAATGCGCATGAAAATCCAAGCAAAATTCTTTTTTTTATTTTTTCCATTCAAAAACATAATTAAATAAATAATTTTTTTTTACATTTCTTCCCCTTCTTCCAGTCCCCTCCCACTACCTCCCACCCCTCCTCCCTCCCCCTTCTTCCTTAAAAGAGGGCATGGTGCCCTGCCCTGTTGGAAGTCCAAGGCCCACCCCCCTCCCGACCAGCCTAGGAAGGTGTGCATCCAAAAAGACTCGGTTCCCAAAAAAAATAATACATGCAGAAGAGATAGGTCCTAGTGTCATTGTTGATAGCTTCTCCGTCCGCCCCCTTTCGCTGCCACATTCAGAGAGTTTGGTTTGATCATATGCTCATTCAGTCCCAGTCAAGCTGGATTGGTGCGCTCCCATTAGTTCAGGCACACTGTCTCAGTAGGTGGACCAGCCCCTCACGGTCCTAACTTCCTTACTCATCTCCCACCTTCTGCTCTTCAACTGCACCTTGGGGGCTCAATCCATTGCTCTGATGTGAATGTGGGTCTCTGTCTCTATCTCCATCCATCGGATGAAATTTCTGTTCCTGTGGATTTCGTTGTCTCAGGTCTGCTCTGGCCCAGGTCGCTGGCTCAGTCCTGGTCTGCCAATATCCCTGGAGTTGATCCACTCCCACTCGCATGGAGCTTGCTTTCTTAGGCACATTCTGACCACACAGAACTCAAAAGACTGGTACTCAATTTCATATGGAAAAGCAGAAAACCCAGGATAGCCAAAACAATCCTGTACAGTAAAAGAACTTCTGGAAACATGTTAATCCCTAAGTTCAAACTCTGCTACAGAGCAACAGTACCAAAAGCAGCCTGGTATTGGCATAAAAACAGACAGGAGGACCAATGGAACCGAATCGAAGACCCAGATATTAATCCACACACTTATGAACACCTGATTTTTGACAAAGAAGTAAAAAAATATCAAATGAAAAAAAGAAAGTGTATTTAACAAATGGTGCTGGCATAACTGGATATCAACCTTTCAGAAGAATGAACATAAATCCACATTATATCAACATGCATAAAACTCAAGTTTAAATGGACTAAAGACCTCAACACAAAGGCAGCCACAATGAACCTCATAGAAGAGAAAATAGGAAGTAACTTTAACGCATTGGCACAGGTGACCATTTCCTAAATATAACCCCAGTAGCACAGACACCGAAAGAAACAATTAATAAATGGGACCTCCTGAAACTAAAAAGCTTCTGTAAAGGAAATGACATGGTCAACAAGATAAAACGACAGCCTACAGAATGGGAAAAGATCTTCACTAACTCCACATCTGACAGAGGTCTGATCTCCAAAATATACAAAGAACTCAAGTAATTGGTCATCAAAAGAACAAATAATCCAATAAAAAAATGGAGTACAGACCTAACAGAGAACTCTCAACAGAGGAAAGACACTTAAGGAAATGTTTAACATCCTTAGTCATCAGAGAAATGCAAATCAAAACAACTCTGAGATTCCATCTTACACCTGTAAGAATAGTCAAGATCAAAAACACTGAAGACAACTTATGCTGGAGAGATTGTGGGGTAAAGGGAACACTTCTGCATTGCTGGTGGGAATGCAAGCTGGTACAGTCCCTTTGGATGTCAGTATGGCAATTTCTCAGAAAATTAGGAAACAAGCTTCCTCAAGACACAGTAATACCACTTTTGGGTATATATCCAAAGGATGCTCAATCGTGCCAAGAGGACATGTGCTCAACTATGTTCATAGCAGCATTGTTTTTCAGAGCCAGAACCTGAAAACAACCTAAATAACCTTTGACCCAAGAATGGATAAGGAAAATGTGTTACATTTACACAATGGAGTACTACACAGCAGAAAAGAATAACGACATCTTGAATTTTGCAGGCAAATGGATAGAGCTAGAAAACATCATTTTGTGTGAGGTAACCTAGACCCAGAAAGACAATTATCACATGTACTCACTCATAAGTGGTTTTTAAACATAAAGCAAAGAAAACCAGCCAACAAATCACAATCCCAGAGAACATAGACAACAATGAGGACCCTAAGAGAGACTTACATAGACCTAATCTACATGGGTTGTAGAAAAAGACAAGATCTCCTGAGTAAATTGGGAGCATGAGGATCTTGGGAGATGGTCGAAGGTAAGGGTGGAAGAAAGGAGGGGAGCAGAGAAAAATGTAGAGCTCAACAAAAATCAATAAAAAAGCATAGATACAAAAAAAAGAGATGGACGTTGAGAGTTCACATCTTCTAATGCAAATGAGAAACAGAGAGAGCAAATGGAAATATGTTGACATATTAGACACCCCAAGATTGCCCCCAATAATATACGTCCTCAAGCAAGATGACACTTCATATAGTTTTCCAAATAGTGGAACCAACTGTGGTTCAAGTGTTCAAATGGATGAGACTGACTACAGGGAGACATTTTCATTTATAGCACCACATTAAAGGATCAGTAAAGGATTATTGGGGGAAAAAACTGGCCATCACAACTGCAGAGAGGAGAGTTATTCTGTCAAGGTACCTGAAGCCTTTCAGAAAGCTTCAACATTGTAATTTGTGAATTATCATCCATGTTGAATGTGGATCTTCAGTGCCTAAAATGCTTTTGAGTCATCCCTACCTCTTATACATAGACCTCATACTCATATTAACCATTCAGCAAAAACTTATTGACTTAGCAAGGTCGACACTGGCAGAGTAGCTATTTTAGTCTATAGTTGTGCATGTGTTGCATATCTTAAGAGGAGTCTTTCACACAGTTAATTAATAATACTTAGCCATGATAACTGACTGTTTCATTAACTTATGTATTTACGTTTTTATTTTATGACTGACTCTTATTTTGTCACCTGGTCTTTACTATGTCTGCATCTGAAGATTAAAGCCTCAGCACCTTTATGGTGTCGCTAAATGTTAGATTGCTTACAGAGCATACAAAGACCCTGGGAAGAATTCTCATTAACACACACACACACACACACACACACACACACACTAACACACACAACTCAAGTACTAAGGGAGTTATATTTTTACTCCTAATTTCATTCATAAGAAATTCACAAGATTCATAAAAAATTTTCATATTTTTATTTTCCAAAATTATACTTATGTGTATATTTTTATTTATTGAATACTGTGTTATATATGTCTCTGTACAGTCATTTGCCTTACAAATTTGAATAAATTTGTTTGAATGGGTGCCTCTTAATCTATCTATCTTTATCTATCTATCTATCTATCTATCTATCTATCTATCTATCTATCTATCTATCTATCTATCTATCTATCATCTAGAGTGTGGTGATATTTTGTTTATGCTTTAACAAATAAAGCTTGCCTGAAGATCAGAGTGTGGAGCCAGCCATACTAGTTAGCCATAGAGGCCAGGCAGTGGTGGCACGCACCTTTAATCCCAGCACTTGGGAGATAGAGGCAGACAGATCTCTGTGAGTTCAAAGCCACTCTAGCAACTTGAGATAGAATCAGTCTAAAAGAGAAACAGAACCCAGTGGTGGTAGCTCGTGCCTTTAATCCCAGAACTAGGGATGTGGAGACGAGAAGCAAAATAGCTGGGCAGAGACACAAATATAAAGCAGGAGGAGATAGGAGCTCAGGATTCAGTCTGAGGCTTCATATAGTCGGCACTCAGTCTGGGGTTTTCTAAAGACAGAACAGCCCATTTGGACTGAGGATTAAGTAAAGGTAAGAACTAGTGGCTGGCTGTTCTGATTCTCTGATATTTCAGCTTTCACATACATCCCCAATATCTGACTCTAATTTTTTATTATTAAGAGAAATTATAATTTAAGCTACACTAGTGTGTGGGAACCAGCCCATGGTGCACATGTAGAGATCAGACAACTTTGGCAATGATAGTTGGTTCTTTTCTACAATTAAAATTCCAAGCATTGAACTCAGGTTGTCAGCAGTTAGCACTGTTATCTGTTAAGCCATCTTGACAACCCTAAAAACATGGGTTTTAAATACACATAATGCAAAGAGTATTTTTCCATGCATAATACTTTCTATATTCTATCTCTTATTCACTGGGCATCAGCTATTTATTTGAACTCTCCCTTGTAGTTTTCTTTGAGGTTATATTTTCTCCTTATTTTTTTGCTTAATTTTTTTGAGGCAAAATTTGAACACAGACTTCCATGATCTTAGTGACCAAAGAATGAACAAATGTTATATTTAGTTGGCATTATATATTTCTGCACTAAAAGGTCATTATTTCATATTGCCAAAATGCATTTTACATGGCTGCATTTGAGTTCAACAAGATGAAAAGTTATAAATATTGGTACTAGAAGAAAGATTACATCAAAGTGTTTGATATACTTAATTGTTTATTTAAAAAGGACAGTTAAAAATCATCAGGAACGTTCTTAAGGAAAGTATTTTAGTTTGCCAAAGTCAGTGCATATTGAGAAAGAATATTCAGGAAAAGTGACCTGGAAATGCAAACCTTACCTACATTTTTTCAGGCTCCTGAGACAAAAGTCTCACAGTTCAAGGCCTGCCTGAATAACAAAACAAATCTTAATACCAGATTTGTCAACCTAGAGCCCACCTGAAAGTAACTTTTCAAAGAAGGTGAGGCACGGCTGAGTAGTAGCACACTTGTCTATCATGTGCAAGGCCCTAAATTGAACCCCTAGTGCCCTCTTATAATAATAATGGGAAAAGGGGAAATTAGAAGAGTCATTATGAGTGTAATTATATAGCAATATGATTTGTAGTGAGCACATCTTTTTTTATAGTCATAGAAAAAATCATGTGAAGGTCAGACACAACATGTTGAACACAAGCCTCTTATTCACACTTCCAAAATTAAAAGAGTTCTGAAAACCACTGATGTGCATACATTTCCTGGCAGAGACACGGATGTGCCTGATTACAAAGTGTTTCTTAGTACTCTACAAGTCTAAATTTAAATAATAATAATAATCTTTTTTCCAAAATCATCACTAAGGCAGCATAAACTTCCACGACTGATGGATAAGAAAACAAATACATGAAGTCAGAAGGAAATATTGTTAAGGCAGGATTACAGGGAAAGATGGAGAGAAGAGTGTGGAGGTAGATTTGACCAGAACACACACACTAAATTTATGTCTAATTTCTCACACAATGCACTCTTAAATGCTTGTTTACATTAGAGGAAGAAGTGTTATATGGAGTCCAGTCACTCGGGCCTTTCCCCAGTGTCAGCTCCAGAACACCTTCAAACGCTGAAGTCCATATCTTTCTTAGTGCCACCTGGATTCCCAGTGTCTGAAGGCAGCTTCTTAGATAATCATCTTGCAAAGTGCAAGACGCATTGGAAATATGATGTTGCAGGGCTGCAAAGATGTCTTAGAGATTAAGAGCACTTGCTTCTTTTGCCTAAGACTGGGATTGGTTCCCACTGCCCTGTTTGAGCTACTCACATCAAACTGAAACTTTAGTTCCTTGAGATCTGACCACCTGTCTGGCCTCTGCAAGCACTTTTACACATATGATACTCATACAAACAGACATGTAGGCACACAACATGTATTAATAAATATAGCATTTAAAATAGCATCTGATGTTATCTGATGATAAGACAGTATGGACAGGAATATCTATATGGTATCTATGTGGAAATGTATCTATAGAGCATACAGCATCATGGGAGTGTGGACATGGTATCTATATGAAAATGCCTGTATCTATAAAGGATTCATTATAGTGATCATAGATTCTTCAGCTTTCCATAGCACAAATGAGGACAAACAAGATGATGAAGTTTTTATTGAACACTCAGAAAAAAAACTAAAAAGAAGAAAGCCTTGATCTGAGAGAGAAAAAAAAAGGAGTTGATAGCTTTCACTTTGAAATGGCTACTTTACCAAAAACAAGTAAAAGTAATTTGTAAAGACAGTGTGATTTTAATATTTACTTCCCACAGCATTAAGGAAGTATTTTTTCTTTAGTTTTAAGAAAATGGTGGTGGTGGTACATGCCCTTAATCCCAACACTCAGGAAGCAGAGGCAGGTGGATCTCTGTGAGTTTGAGGCCAACTTGGTCTACAAGAGCTAATTCCGGGACAGGCTCCAAAGCAACACAGAGATACCCTGTCTCTGAAAACCAAAAAAAAAAAAAAAAAAAAAAAAAAAAAAAAAAAAAAAAAAAAAAAAAAAAAAAAAAAAAAAAAAAAAAAAAAAAAAAAAAAAAAAAAAAAAAAAAAAAAAAAAAAAAAAAAAAAAAAAAAAAAAAAAAGAAAGAAGGAAGAAAAGAAAGAAAGGAGAAAGGAAAAAAGAAAAGATATAGACAAACCTTCAAGAAATATTTAACATTAGATCTGTTTTTAAATAGCATGCTGTAATCAATCAAAATACATTTCTTACCTATTTTCATATATCTATATCTATCCATCCATCCATCCATCCATCTTTCCATCTATCCATCTATCCATCATCTATCTATCTATCTATCTATCTATCTATCTATCTATCTATCTATCTATCTATCTACCTACCTACCTACCTATCTATCTATCTATCTATCTATCTATCTATCTGTCTATGTTATCTATGATTACATTGATTAAATAGATCGGAAAGAACACATGAACTACACCAACAATCAGTATATTTCAGGAATTCAATGCCTAAAAAATTAAATTCAGTGCTCAAAATATCACTGTTACTACATCGGATTGACATATTTATAAACCACCAACATCTTTCCTATCTTCTTTCGTCTGACATATCTGTCATAATTTAGGTTTCAAATGAGTAATCGACCCCACAAAATAACAGAAAAGATAAAAATACCTAGTTTCTATGGAGTTTCTATAAATTGTTTTTGTTGCAGATGGTCTAAAAATTAAGTGTTTGCAACCAAGATTTTAGCTTAGCTTTTCAGTTATGAAAAGATTTGTGTTCACGTACCAGTTCATGAAGTGCCAGTCTTTGTCTATGTAATGGTTTATGGCCTCGGTTTCCACTCATGTTAAAATTTCTACCCTGTAGGACAACTGCAGGAAGCTTCCAGTATGAAACGTTGGACATCTCTGATGAAATAAACAAACAAAATAAGTAATAGAATTTTTTTGAAATGGAAACCAACCAAGGAGAAAGACTCCACCTGGGATGACTGGCAACAGTAGTCCCAATCTAGAGTTCTGCCAAAGGAGACACTGCCACAACCACAAATTAGTAAACACTCTAAGATGTTAGTTTAGGACACGATAATGTGTACAGTTTGGAGATAGCACTGGCTGCAGATGCGATTTCTTGCTGTATTTCTTTTAAAATAAAGCAAGATATTAATTGTCTTTAGGAAAAATAATTACCACAAAAGTGTTGAGGTTAAAACCACCTAAGTCTTATTATGCATTTCTAGAAAATGAACCTCATTGGGTTAAAATAAACAGACTTAAGACTGGTGTTGTACAGATACTCTAAGTGAAGACTGTGGGCTTCTCCCTTCAGAAGGAGTTATTGGCTTCTCATTGCTTCATTGATATTTAAAAGGGATTGCTCCACTGTTGTGATCCTATTAATGCTATTGTCTTTTTTTATGTAAATAACGTTATCATTAAAACAAGTTCACTGGGATAAAAATGGTATAAATTCTTCACCTCAAGGTCTTTAATTTAATCAAATCGCAATCATGAAGTTTGGTTTATGGAGTTTCTTGAGCAAGTACTATTCAGGATATCACACAAAGCATTTCTAAGTTGCATATGCACCCATTTTTTTAAAAAAATATACTTTAATCACTTTTGCCTTTTGGTTAATTGGATTTGGGTTTATAAAAAACTCTTCTGAGTAATCAATTATGTAACTAAGGAAATGTAATTGAGACATCTGCATTTCAAAGTTATTATTTGTGAATCAGATGTGATAAAAAATGGTTGGTGTTGAATCATGATTTTGATATTTTATTCCATAATAAATTTTCAAACTTTTACTATGATATAAAATAAAACAAGGAAACACTGTTATATTCATTAAATAATGTCTCATAGGCTGAGAAGTTAGTCTTCTAAAAAAGTCCATTAAATAATGTAATATGTGTGTGATAAGCTTATAGTAGCAGATATAGATGGAGAGTAGCTAGAGAGAAAATTTATTTGGTAAATTATTTATTGCATAAGCATGAAGATCTTATTCTACCCCTTAGAATTCATGTAAAAATCAGACAGAGCTGTGTGCTTCTGTAATCCTAGAACTGGAGAAGTGAAGACAGAAATCCATTCTAACCAAATGGGTAAAAGGGGCTCTCTTTCAAAGAATAAGATGACATGCAATTGAGGGAGATACTTGGCCTTACATGCTCAGGAATGTTCATGCTTGCACAGATGCATGCACAGAAATGGATGGATGGATGAATGGATGAATGAACACATGGATATATGGAAGGATGAGTGTATGGATGGATGAAATATATATAAAGAATGCTTTAGATGTATATAAAACTTTTAAACAAAGAAGAAAAATAATAGACATTGACAAGTCTTTCCTTAAGGAGACATTACTAATAACTAATAATATATAAAGTAATACTTGACTTTATAATCAGAAATTCATGAACTAAACCTATAATTAGTAGCTCTCTTGTGGCTAATATAAATGAAAGAAGTTTTTAATGTAAATAGCATGCTGGTAAAAATTTAGAATACATAAAATGCTAATATATTTTTTATAATTTGAAATTGATATGACCATTTTAGGATGTAATTACAGTTGATATTATCAGGTTGCAACTATCCACATATTATGATACAAGAACATAGCAAACACTGAAAATAAATATTAAAACACAAGAAATCATGATGTTGTAGAAGTTGAAAATACAGTTTATGAAACTAAGGAGGATCATTCTTTACAAATAATAAAAGTAGGAAGAGACCAGAGTTCAAATCAAACTAGAGACAATATTTTCAAACACTCATACACATGTGGTGAGTTACTTTATGTTACAGGAATAATAAAATTTAAGGTATTTATTGGGGCAATGATTTCAGGTGTCAGGAACATGTTGTGAGGCATCTTCTATAATGATATATGTGATTTTCACGGGAGTTTGCAGGTTCTCAGTTACAGATTGACACTCCTACAAACTTTTGAAAGTCATCTCCTTTCCCAGCTAGCTGTGCTCTGCATTTTATGAGCAAATTGTCTTGTGGTTCCTAAAATGAGCAGAATGGATTAGGGAAGTAGGTAGCCATTATTTCAAAGAAATACTGGATAGCACTACCGTGATGATAATCTGCTGATCCACTAAATAAAAATTTTCAGCACCATACCTTAAGTAAACAGTTCACAATACAATAGTGTATCAACATTTTCAAGCATTTACTTAAATTCACATTTGCAAAATATCCCAAAATGTAGCACATCATTTTATACAACATAATTTCATATTATTATATTTTGAAAATAAAGATTTAAATGCCTCAATAATATAAAACTTCATAGTATTTATGATGGTACCTGAAAAAGTAATAATTTGAAATTAATTCAAAGCTGCTTTTCTAAATTTCTAACATGTTGGAATATAAAATTAAATGTTTGATGTGTTCTTGGTTATGAAGAACATAGTACAAAACTTGCTAAAAGAAGCAATAACAACTAAAATTATATTCATAAGAAAACAAAACCAACACTCTTTGGATTTAACCTGTGCTAATATGTACATCAATTGTTCCACATAAACTTACCTTGGAATTCCTAACAAAAAGTCTACTCACAATTACTCATTTATTTTATTTTTACAGTAATGGATGTGAGACACAGTTGAATTATTTAAATTGCCTATGGTTACAAAGCTAGTGAATGTTAGAGGTGAGAGGAAATTCAGATTTTTCTGAATATCATCATCAAATAGTTAAAAATAAAACTCAATGTTTGTAACTTTACTTCATATGCTTTGCTTTTATGTGTGTGAGTGGGTGTGTGTACATATATGGATATGGTCTCTGTAGCATGTGCACTAATGTAGTTCATGTGAACCCATATGTATTTAGAACAGAAACACAATAAGATTTTGGAGCAGTCTATAATAGCTACAACGGTGATAGCAATGGCTATGAAAGAGGCATGATGAAATACTTTGTTAATTCAACTGCTTAAGGCAATGAAGTATAACTTCTGATAAATGGCGGGAAGCAGCTTAGCAGGGAGATAACTAATATAAACTATATCATAGCAGGTAAATAATTTGAACTGAGTTGATAAGCAAACTTTAAAGGTACAAAGATATAAGAGTCTGAAGAAAATGATTGCAACATAAAATTGCATGTGATGATATTAGAAGTTTTTGTGTCTTTTCTCAATACTTATTAATTAACTATGAGAACTACACCCATATTCCCAAATATTGTTTATAAATGTTCTTTAAATTTAAATTTAAAGGGGGAGATGATATAGATATGGATAATTTGCATTGGTATGGATTTTGCTTTAGTTATATAAATTTAAGGTCAATTTTGTTATATGTATATATATTTCTGCTCTTGATTAAGGTATTGTGATTATGTAGTTCATTTGAAAAATGTAATGTATAGTTAGGAAATACAGGTTGTTAATGGATAATCATTGATATATTCAAGTTTGTAGTCATGTTAGTTAGATTTTCTAGATGTGCATAGGTATATTTTAGAGAGGCATTCTTCATATCTTTCAAAGACTACAGAATATGGCATTTAATGTTTTAATAATTTAGGACTTTTCATGCCAATGAGACACGTCTGCTCCTGGCAGCACCAATCTACTTCAAGAGGAAGATGGGCATCGAAGAGGCTCCTTATGGAGTTTGCTAGCCATTTGGGCAAGAAACTGCTGTTGCCTGGACTGATGCATAAACTGAACATGCAGAACCCTCAGAGAGAGGACTGCTAAACTTACCTAAAGGTGAGATGATCCTTCGGGGTTCCTGATTCATAAAAGAGTCTGCAAGACATTCTGCAGGATACAAAGGAAAGTGACTAAACTGTGTTTGAAGTTTCTTGCTTCATAGAAATGTCTTCTGGATACTATGGGCCTATAGGCTGAAGATGGATGCCCCAACGGTACAAAAAAACTTTGGGTGACTGTCCAGACAGCGAGATGTCTCTGTCATTTCTAGAGTATGGAAGTTGCTTATTTCTTGTTTACTTAGGTAATACTATATCCTTCTGGAGTCTTTGATGGAGTTAAAGAATGGATAGTTATAGTGATAGTTTTCCATTATTATAATAAAAGATAAAATAAATCTAAATATGGTAACTGTAATTCTTTCTTGATAACTGTTTTGTTATAGTTAACTTTACTATGTTAAAATGAAAGCCTTTCTTTTTTGTTTAAACAGAAAAAGGGGAAATGGTGTAGGAGGGTCCTTCTGTATTTGGGTTGCTTTCATTGGTTAATAAAGAAACTGCCTTAGCCTTTTGATAAGGCAGGACTTAGATAGACGGGGAAAAGAAAACAGAATGCTGGGAAGGGGACAGAGTCAGAGAGAGTCACCTGCCATGAAGCCTGCCAGGTCAGACACACTAAATCTTTCCTGGTAAGCCACGACTCGTGGTAACACACAGATTATTAGAAATGGGTTAAACAAATATGTAAGAGTTAGCCAATAAGAGGCTAGAGCTAATGGGGCCAGACAGTATTTCAATGAATACAGTTTCTGTATAATTATTTCAAACATAAACTAACCAGGCACCGGGAACACAGCCCTCTCCTCCCTACTACATCCTGTTATGATGATCATGTACTAGCTCTATAAAACTGTAAGGCAGCCCCCAAATAGATGCCTTCTTTAGAAGAGTTACCTTGGCCATTGTGTTCCTGAAGAGCAGTATCACAGAAATTATGACACCTACATTCTCTGACCTGCATACAGAATGGAAGAAGCCCTGTTTCCCACATTAATGTAGGGAATAACTGTCAGAATACCAACCTCACCTAAATTTGTACCCAGTAAAAATAGAATCGTACATTTTATGCATTCATGCCTTCCTTGTGTTTAATGTTATGTTCATTAAGCACAGTCCTAATTCTGCATAAAGCATTCATTTGTAGCTTTCCTTGGTAGCATTATGTAGTATGAATGAACTGCCATTGTAATTATGGATTGTTATTTGAGGAGAGTGAGGGCTAACCTCCACTGTTCACTTGTTTAATTTAAATCGTTAAGGAAGCAACCCCTGTGTGTGACTATAAGGGAAATTCTGGAAATTCTTAACTAAAAAAGAAAGAAAGAAATGGCAGCTCTGCACGTGGGTAAAAGGGAAGGGAAGCCAACTATAGGCAAGCATGCCCAGTCATTTTCTTTCCGTTTGTGGCTCCTCAGGACCGGAACTGCCCTGCTCTCTCACCTCCTCTGTGCCGTGACATATTGAATCCTTTGAAACCATAAGCAAGAACAAGTCAGAAAAGTTACTGATCACAGCGGGGTGGTTGCTGTGACTAGACCTGATCTGGTGGTTTCTACGCCTTAGATACTAATTTGTGAGAAGACTTTGAATTTATAGGCAATAGAATCCCTAAAAGTCTGTAAGTACTGCTTAATGAAGGCAGTATTTAGCTGGAGATTCAAAAAAAAAAATACTGATAGAAATAAAGAGGGCAAATTGAGTGCTAATATGGTTCATATAGAAAAAATGATGTTATTGAATATAGAAATAGAGTCCAATCTTGTTGTATCCTGACAAATAAGTTTCCGAAAATTTGCACTTTTCAGAAGCTGTGGAGAATGCTGAGTATAAGGGTGGTAGATTAATTATTTTGAAGGGGAAAATTCCAAGGGAACAAACACAGCATCCAGTCTGTGCAATTATTCTTTACTCAGATTTCTAAATTTTCTCTTATTTATATTGAAGTAGAGTCACACTGAGAATTAGTAGCAAAAACCAAATGAAAAAGACATGGTAAACCTTCAGTGTATCCAGAAAAAGGTGCATTTTTAAAGATGCAGGTAAGCAGAACAAAGTTGTTGAAGAGATTACAGCATGTAAAATCATCTAAGCATCTTGCATTGGGAGAGGAGGAAACAGACCAGATTCTAGTCTTCTTGAGTGCCAGAGTATAAGATTAAAAATTCATTGGAAAGACTGTTCTAGAAAACAAAGAGCTTCTGGGGTTGCTGCCAACACAGGGTCACTCAAGGAAGTGCTTTTCCAGATAGTCAGAGGCTGGAAGCCATGAGCCAAGGTATTTTTGGCTGGCATTTGTACCAGTGGAACATCTTGGGAGTATATGTATAATGTTAGTTTTATAGGCATTCAAATTAGAGACTCTTGGGGTTATGGTGCCATCTAGACAGCTTGGAAGGCCATGATATTGTGTAGCTGGGCAGCATTTCCTTAAAAAAAGCTCTGAGGCACAGTGTATGGAGCCATGAGGGTTAAGGATAGACTTTAATCAAGACCTCAGAATGTCCAATAGGATAAGAATATGGAAAGACTTAAAGCAAGCAAAACAAAACAAAAACAAAACAATCCTCAAGGCAAAGAGAGAAACTAGATCAATAGAGTCTAAGTTGGGGTACAACCAGAAAGATCATGTTGGTTTAGAGATCACTTGTAGAAGGAAAGAAGTGGTTCTCTAAGTTGTCCTCTGATCTTGACATTCACGTCATGACACCTCCATGCATGACTGTACATATACATTGACATATGAATTTAAGAAAAGAATGGATTAATATAAAACCAATAAAATTAAAGTAATGAATATAAAATATATGCATGAAAAGATCCAGAATATAAAAATTTACCAGTTGATTGTATTCCACCTTAAGGCCTAGCAGATGTTCTAGTCACAAAAACCACAGAGAATATAGCAGTATGTGGAACAACATGAACTTAATCGGTCAGACCTTAAGGCAAGAGGCTGTAGTTTACCTTGGTTTAATGATTACAGAGTGTGTTGGAGCATCATGATCAATAAAAAATGGGTAGATGGGAAAGAATATTTGCCTTATAGAAACTTTTTATGCACGTCTTATAGATCAACATTTCATCTAGGATGCGAAAGGGCACATAGGGACAGATTCCTAGCTGAGGAGCTTTTAGCAGTTGAAGGATGCTAGAGGATGGAGGGACACCTGCTTTAAAGGTGTGGACCCTGATAGGTGTATCTCACAACAACTGATGTCCCTACACTCCTAAGTATGTTGATTTGACTCAAAAATAGGTTATGGTGTTGGAATAAGGATTGTGAGCAGGAAAATCTGGGAAAAGTTGAGGGGATAATGGGGTTAAATATGATAGAAACTCATTGTTGCATAGATGAAACTTTAAAAAATACTTTAAATTATTTTAAAACTAGACCAAGTATTTTCTAGAAACATTTCTACAAAGCATTTATGTTTACAGACATTTCATTTTATTCATACATTTTTCATCTTATTTTTAGCTCAGAGTACAAAATCTACTTGGTTTCAATGATATTGGTTACCTTCTAAATTTTTATGTTTGTTATTATTTTTATCACTGCAACATCTGGTTGTATTTTAGTCCTTACAAGTGAAATACTCATATTTTCTCCTCTTAAAAACTTTAAAATCTGTTTAACAAGTTAGCAATAAAGTGACTAAAGAAAGCAGAAATAAACATCATAGTGAATAAATGATGCCTGATTAATAAAATTTGAGAATACCTACCTGGATTTAACTTATTATATCTCAGGAGTATTTACTCATCTAGTATCTGAGGTATCTAATTAGAAATGAATGCCATGTTCAAAGTGAAAAGATACAGCAAAAGATTCTCAGTACTTAAGAACCTTGTTAAATCTACTTATTTTGTATTAGTTATCACACAGTCTGGTTAAATGCTATATTTGCATTCATGCACATGCATATAAAGCTTAAATAGAGGTAAAACTAATATGAAAGTGACACTGTCTGTCATCTATCCTTTCTTTGCTTCGTTTCCTTCTTCTTCCTTTCCCTCTTTCTTTTCTTCTTTGTTTTTGCAATGTCTCTATGTGGCTTTGCCTCCTGAGATTAAATTAAAGTCCTGCAGCACCACACCGAATTTACCCTCCATCTTTTAAAGGTATCACAGTCTGTGCAAACAGCTATTAGATAATTAAACTGCATATGTAGAAAAAGACAAAATATGTTTCTGAATTAGATTATTAGTATAAAATTGCAATAACAGGTGATTATTGCACACAAAATTAATATAAAATAAATGGCAAACTCACTGATTCAATATATATTTGGAACTTTAATTGTATGACAACATTTTTTTAAACACTTAGATCTCTGGTTCAATGATCTATTTATCATGATTTGGCCTTTTCAGGAATACTATTCAATGTATTTGAGTTTATCACTTTGAAATGGTGCCACCAACTCAGAGGAAAAGGTAACACAGTTATTCGTTAAAATGATTTCTACTATATGACAAGATATTAGAGTAATTTAATCCCCAGACTCATGTTACCAACAAGTCATGTTGCATCAAGTACATGTAAGAAGGCATTGGGCCTGATATTTACAAACTATCAACTATACTCATTACCTCAGAAAGTTATGTTTTAGTGTCATTATTAAAGAACTTCACTTCCTATTACATCTCTACATTCCAAAGGACAGTAACTCACATGATAACTCACAGAATCTATTTTCAATATATGTATACCAAATTCATCAATGCAAATGAATGATTTAACTGTATAACTGGTATTTTGAATCAATGACTGAATGACACACTGCCAAAATGAATAAAAACACCCCAAGCATAGCCTCCAGTGTCATGAATGGCTTACATTTTGTTGAGTCATTATCCAACGGTGTCCCATAGACACTCCCCCAATATTCGAGGCTATTTTCTTTTTTTTTCCACATTTAATTTTTTATTATTGCATTATAAATAGTACCATTCAAAATTTCCACCTCCTCCGCTCCTCCCATTTCCCTCCCGCTTCCCCACTCTCCCTCCCCTTTTCCCCTCCAGTCCTAAGAGAGGGCAGGTTACCCTGTCCTGTGGGAAGCCCAAGGCCCTCTTGCCTCCATCCAGGCCTAGGAAGGTGTGAATCCAAACTGACTAGGATCCCAAAAAGCCAGTACATGCAGTAGAATCAAATCCCAGTGCCATTATCATTAGATCCGAGGCTATTTTCAATGATATTGATTACCCAGAAACCTGACAGTAAAGCCCTCTTGCTGAAGAGAATGCTTAGGTATATGATTGAATATAGAGGCATAGAGCTGGTGATTATCTATAGCTTCAACCCTTCTGAATAGTGTTCTTAGAGCAGGTAATTCTTTTACATGATACCAGAAAACGTAAACAACAGTATTGTCATGCTACAAAACCTATAATATGGACCCTTGACCTATTTGCAAGATGCACTGGTGGAATGGTGGCACAAACATTATGGGAGTAATCTGCTATTTTTGGAATGAATTTTAGGAACATTCCATGAGAAGAAACCTGTATCTAATACTGCTAAATGGGCCAAGAACTTGAGACTAGATAGTGCATAGATCTAGATGAAAATATACCACTATTACACTGCTAAAAGAACATAACAATAAAATGACTCCAAATGACATATTGCTATACCCATAGTTCTGTGCAATGTTCAACCTTCACCAAAGAAGATTCTTCTTGTAGGATACGGTAATTAACAAAGAGACCCACAACTGGGTAATGTGGAAAGAGTAAGAGACTTTGGAGCACTCTGCTCTAGAGTGGATGTCTTTATCAAACATTTCCCATCTAGGCTCAGGGAACTATATGGAAGTGGAAGACAAAATGGTTGCAAGAATAAAGGTGTGGGATGACTCCAAGGAAACAGCTTCTATCAAAAACAAAAGGAGTGATGCACATATAAACTCAAAGAGATTGTGGCAGCAGGCACAGTTCCTACCCAGTGTTAAAACAGACAAAACCCCAAATGTAGAAGAGGAAGTAGACACAAGTTATGACCCCTAGCCAAGAAGTTTTGCAAATGATACTTGCTGGGAAAGGGAAAAGCAGTTTTCTCCAATATTATGTCATTGTACAATTTAATCACAGCCCAGGGAGGATTCTATGCCTAGGAGTAGTTAGTCAACACAAAATGAAGTTCTCTCTCTCTCTCTCTCTCTCTCTCTCTCTTTCTCTCTCTCTCTCTCTCTCTCTCTCTTTCTCTCTCTCTCTCTCTCAGTGTGTGTATGCATGCACTTTTTTCTTTGGTTTGTGTGTGTGACTTTTTGTTTGGTTTGGTTTTGTAATTGTCTACTGGTTTTATTTTATTTTTCAATTTGTCAGTTTGTTTTCAATTTGAGGAGCTTTGCGGTGTTTTCCTTGTGTGCATGTGTGTGAATGAGAGTGGGTTCCTGGTGTGGGACAATGGTTCTGTACCCTGTAAAGATTTGTCACTTGCACTGGTTAGACTCATGCAGGTAAGCCATGACTCGTGGTAACACACAGATTATTAGAAATGGGTTAAACAAATATGTGAGAGTTAGCCAATAAGAGGCTAGAGCTAATGGGCCAGGCAGTATTTAAATGAAAAAAAAAAAAAGATTTGTCACTTGTACTGGCTTAATGAAAAGTTGATTGGCTGGTAGTCAAGCAGGAAGTATAGGCCCGGCAAGCAGAACAGGAGAATTCTGGGAAGAGGAAAGGCTCAGTCTGAAATTGTCACCCAGATACAAAGGAAGCAAGATGAGAATGCAAGATAAATGTACCAAACCACGTGGCTAATACAGACAAGAATTAAGGGTTAATGTAAGATATAAGAATTAATAAGAAGCCTGAGCTGAAAAGCCAACCAGTTTATAATGAATGTAAGCCTCTGTGTGTTTCTTTGGGACTGAATAGTGCCAATGTGGACAACTAAATTCACTTAAAACTTGAGAGAGTTGGGGAAGGAATTCTAGACACCAAAAGAACGGAGTTAAGCATGACTTTTTGGTAACAGCATTTTCTCAGGAGAGCTCTGTTTGCTAGAGGCAAGAAAATATCATTTAAGAGAGGCTTCCTCACTCAGTTTTAGTTGTAAAAACCTTGCAGCACTTAAGAGGCCCCATTACCAAATATTTAAATGGTGTTTATGAATAGCTGACAGCATGCTTCTTGATGGTGACAGGGACCTTGAAACTCCATAAAGTTCTGGCAGTAAACCTGGTTCCCGCCAGTACCTCTGCCATGAAGCAAGACTCTCAGAAAGCTAAATAACGGGGTGGATTCAGCTGTAAAATTCATGGTTTTAATTCTAGCCATATCACTTAACAAATTAAAGACTCGTGTTCAGAGGAAAATATATACAGTAAATATAGATTCAGACCAAAAAAATCTCTTTTTTGGGGGGGAGGAGAAGGGAGAATGGAAGGACTTGGAGGAGTGGGAGGGTGGAGATGGAGGAAGGACAGATATTGGAGCAGGGAAGAAGATATCTACATTAAGGGAGCCATTTTAGGGTGGGCAAGAGACTTGGCTCTAGAGAGGATCCCAGGGGTTCAAGGGGATGTCCCCTGCTAGATGTTTGGGCAGCAGAGGAGAGGGTGCCTGAACTGGCCTTGTCCCATAGTCACACTGATGAATATCTTGAATAGCACCATAGAAATTTCGTCCGATGGATGGAGATAGAGACAGAGACCCACATTCACATCAGAGCAATGGACTGAGCTCCCAAGGTCCAGTTGAAGAACAGAAGGAGGGAGAAGATGAGGAAGGAAATCAGGACCTCGAGGGGTTGGTCGACTCACTGAGACAGTGTGCCTGATCTAATGGGAGTTCACCAAATCCAGCTGGACTGGGACTGAACGAGCATGTGATCAAACCAGACTCTCTAGATGTGGCTGCCAATGGGGACGGACTGAGAAGCCATTGATAATAGCACTGGGACCTGTCTCTTCTGCATGTATTGACTTTTTGGGACCCTAGTTTACTTGGATGCACACCTTCCTAGGCCGGGATGGAGGGGGCAGGGCCTTGGACTTTCCACAGGACAGGGTACCTTGCCCTTTCCTAAGGATGGAGTGGGAAGGAGGAGGGTTAGTGGGGGAGCAGGAGGGGAATGGGAGAAGGGGAGGAAGGGTCAATTTTTGAATGGAAAAATAAAAAAAGAAAAAAAAAGAAAACAAAATGATAAAATTATTATTTTCAACATATCATTATAGTTGTTATATAATTATTATATGAGTGTGTATTTCTAAGTATAAAAAACATTAAAATGCATTTTTGTGTATTGTCCCAAACATCATAATTGTATTATATTGAAGAAATGGATAATGGAGATCCAGGGTATATAAGTGATTTGGTAGGTTGGTTTTCTAACAGACATGAGGATCTGAGTTCACGTCTCAGCAACACACATTCACACATACATACAGACACACAGATACACACACACACAAGGAAATATAAAGAGAAAGCAATAAATGACTTCTGTGTTTAGAAAACTCATATTGTTTTCTGGGATATAGACAAAGTCAAATACTTGATACATAACCAACACCAGTAATATTTGGTAACTGAATAATGTGAATTCTAAAATATAAAACTAAATGTCATGGTTGACTTTACAATTATTAATGAATCGCCAGTGATGTAACATATTCCAAATTTAGAACAAAAAAATCCTCAAATTAAGTGACTTCATGAAAAAATACTGTATAGATAGGTAAAGACTCTTGATGTTAAACCTGAAGACCTGCTTTCAGTACCTGGATCCTATGGGATGGAAAAAAAGAACCGATTCCCCAAAGTTGTTCTCTGACCTCCACACACACACTATGGCATAAAGCCTCTCTCTAAAACTATATGTAATGAAGGTTTTGTGTGTACTTGTGTGTGTGGGGGGGGGAAATAATGACCATCATTAGTCATAGTTCACCAGCAGAATGGTGTGGGAACACATGATTTTAATCTTTTAAGCATCATTTCACCTACTTCACCACTTAATTATTTTCAATTTGTGTCTTACAAAAAGTTAAATTTAAGCTTATATGAACTATAAAATTTACCTGAATATTTATTTCATCATTTCCAGATATGAAAGGAGTGAATTCCTCAGGGATCCATGATGACTATAGATTTACATTTGTTATCTCAAATAGCATGACCAAAGAATATTATTTACAAGGTTTGGTACAACTTCAGAGACAATAGTACTTCACTAACTTTACATACTTTAATAATTATCTGGAGAACTTCTTAATATGCAAATTGTTGGGTCTATTCACAGAGACTCCAATAACTCTGAGGTATAGGCTCAATATTCACACATTTAATTAAGTTTCAGGAAACAATGATAATGCTAATTTGTGAGTCTTATCTGAGAAATTGTGCTGGAAAGTGTATATCTTTAAGAAAGGGACAAACAAGATCAAGCCCTTTATGTGGAACAGTTTATTGTAAAATGTAATCAAGAATTTTAGAAGTAGAGCTCACTGGGGGAGGTCACTTGTTGTCACAGCTTCTAGTCTCTGCCTACTGCTATGTTTAACTGAATTCCTAGCTTCATAAATTCCCATGTGCAAATCATCACAAGTTCAAGTGCAGTATAAAAGGAAGCCTGCAGATCTTTCTTTCGCCAAAACACTAGAGAAACACATATTTGTGCTGTAATTAGCCAACCTGAGGTAGTTTGTTAATCTTGACTAGTCTGTTTCAAACTCATGAATTGACAGAGGCAATGAGCAAGTCCCAGTGTTGGGGGTATTTATTTATATGGTACAATATTGAGTGCTTCCCTTGTCATAAACAATGTATATGTAGGGAATACAGTCCAGCAATGTAAAAACAATAAAAAGACCTGTACACACAGAATGCATGTTCTAACTATTAGAAAGTACAAGAAATTAAGTAAATTAAGGAAATCAAGTATTAAGAACTATAAAAAAATGTACAAGGAAAAGGCATATAAAATCGATAGGTAGGAGGGGGTTGCAGGTTTGAATAAGAATTCAAGCCAAAGACTCACTGCATATCCAGTGATATTCATGCTCAGTGAACAGAACTAGAGAGTAAATGCTGCTTGACAAAGACACAGATTTCTACTGCACACATTTTTGTTTATGAGCTTAATGAATATTTACACAGATATTTAACCTGCTCTTGGTGACTGAAAATGAATGAACTTCCTCCAGAAAGAAAGACTTACATGGGATGCTCCCTGTCCTTGGTTTTCCTACAAAAGATTGAAGCAATTTGCTTAACTGGACAAATCATGAAGATTTTATCCTCAATCTCTTGCAGGGTTCTGGCTGGAACATTTATCTGAAACTGGATCTTGGGAAGGTATTTGGCATCCCTGTCGATGACTGAGGAAGAATATCTTCCAAAGAGTGTGGAGCTCTTTATGACTGATGCTGCATTATGATGGGGAGTTTTAAGAATTGGATCAATTGCTGTTTGAGGATCATGTGGCCTCTTTCTTTCAGAA
>PVIU01009701.1:0-74609 GCA_004026605.1 Ondatra zibethicus
AGTCATGACCATGGGTAAGCAAGTATCTCCAAAATAGTATATAGAACCCTTTGGGTATCATCTCAAGAGTGGTATAGCTGCATCATGTAGTAAATCTATTTCTAGCTTTTTGAAGAAACTGCACAGTGATTTCCACAGTGGCTGGACCCGTTTGTGTTTCTATCTATTAATTCAGAATATTCCTTCTCACAACTTCAAGTAAATTACAGCATATATAGAGTTAGAGAACAAGCTTTAGTATGTGTCAAAGGATTGAAATCACGTGTGGTTATACTTTGGTCAGAATGGAATTTAGAAATCAGAAAGAATGAACCACCTGGAAATTCCAAATCTTCTCAATTTAGAAAACTGAACATTAAAATGTTCTGTGGATTAAAAAGAAATATTACAAGCAATTAGAATATTAGAAAATGTCTAATTAGAAGTATTACTATAGTACAATACAACAGTTCAAGGCATGCCCAACCATTATTTAGATCCATTTTTTATAGAGTTCACATTTGCAGTTCAGAGAACGACTCTTGCACATTTTCTCAAAGAAGAAAGTCTAAACGTGACATTATAAATTTCTACCTTGAGACACAGGAAAAAAAGGAGTAAATTTAGTCATTAGTAAACAATTTTTTAATTTTACATTTATTTAAGCAGTGTCTTTGTGTGTGCATACATGCATGCATGCGTGTGTGTGTGTGTGTGTGTGTGTGTGTGCATGTGGAGGTCAGAGGGCAGCTGTCTGGAGTTGGTTCTCTCCTACCACCATGCAGGTCCTGGGGATCTGTCTTGGGTTATCAGACTTGGCAGCATACTTCTTTATCTCCTGAGGCATCTCATCAGTTCCGAAGATACTTTACAAGCAGAAATGTATGAAATAGAACTGGACATTGAAACCTGGGTCTTCACAGACTTTGGAGAAATCTATAGATTTATTGAAATATTGAACAGATTCTCCCCAAAAGATGAAACAGAAAATATGCATCTGGAAAATAAAAGGAACCATCACTGCACATCCTCCAGTGCTTAAAATAGAATCTAGAAGAAAGAAAAAATTTGAACAACCTAATATTTATTAACGACACAAATGAGCAATTTAATAATATTCTTTTTTTCCATATTCTTTTATTTTTTTCCATTAAAAAATACATTTCCTCCCCTTCTCCCAGTCCCCTCCCACTCCTCCCCACCCCGCCTCCCTCCCTGTGCTTCCTTAAAAGAGGACATGGTGCCCTGCCCTGTGGGAAGTCCAAGACCCTCCCCCCTCCATCCCGGCCTAGGAAGGTGTGCATCCAAATAGACTAGGTTCACAAAAAGATAATACATGTAGAAGAGATAGGTCCTAGTGTCATTGTTGATGGCTTCTCAGTCGGCCCCCATTGGCAACCACATTCAGAGAATCCGGTTTGATCATATGCTCATTCAGTCCCAGTCCAGCTGGATTTGGTGAGCTCCATTAGATCAGGCACACTGTCTCAGTGGGTGGTCCAGCCCCTCAGGGACCTAACTTCCTTGCTCATCTTCTCCCACCTTCTGCTCTTCAACTGGACCTTATAAAGAAGACTGCAGTACTAGATAGCTTCAATCATTAATTCTACAAAAGAGTTAAGGCAAATACCATCCTCAGCGGTAAACTCTGGGCACTTTTCTCCTCATTCTATGAGGCAGACGTCATAATCCCAAAACTCAACAAAGTTATTCAGAGAAAATAAAATTTAAGCAGTGTCTGCCATGATAGCATGGAAAAATACCAAATAAAAGCAAATTAAATCTAACAATGCATACTTTGATATATATTGTGCCCAAATGCTTAGAAACACAAGTTGGTTTAATAATTTTTAAAGAGAGTAAATGTAATTTATGATAATGAATCATAAATATTGCTATTTGAACAAATTCTTAATTTCATAACAACATATTTGGAAATGAGAAATGAAGAACACATCCTCAATTAGGTAAAATTTATCTATAGATTTGTATTTCCTAATGGAACAATTTTAATTTTCAGAATTGAATAAAAATAATAATATATAATTTCACTATTCATATTTAATTTTTAATTAGATGGCCTAATGAATATGGCAGGAGAACACAAATAAAGGCATTTGAATTAGAAAGAAAAAATCTGACATTATTTGGAGATAAGACTGCATAAATTGGAAAATCCAGAGGTATGGATCAAAAGAATACTGTTACTAATTAATGAATTTTGCATAATTGAAATATAAATGCTAATACTGAAAAGATTCTATCTTATATGGTAGCAACAAACTATTAGAAAATTAAATTTAAATGTTTACAACATAATATAAAATCATTGAATATTTGGTAATAAACTTAGTGAAAGGTATGATGTCAGCAACTCTAAACTAGTAATTCTGAAATAGTTATGGATAAATTCAATAAAAATAAATAGAGATATAGGTCATGTCTATGTATTTCAAAGACAATATTGTATGATGTCATTCTCTTCAAAATTTTAAAATAAAACCTTTAATATTTCCCCCAGAAAACAATCATTTTCTAAATTTATATAGAAGCAAAGAATCTAGGCTACAGAAAATAATTCTAACAAAGTTAAAATGTGGTAGCAAACTATACACTATTTTCTAAGTTTGCTTTACTTAGTTTCAAGTCAGAATCATAAAGACTTTATTGGCTGATAGAATAAACAAGTGGAGTCTAAAGATACACCCATGCAGAATTGATTGACTACTGATTAAGATATCAGACATATGTTTTGGGTATGGATTTTGATTTATATGATAGAGTACTCACAATAAAGACCTCCAAATAGTGTCAGCGAGAAAGCAAACAATGAATAAATGGAAATTACACTTGCTCAAACATTTCTGCAAAGCAGATACATGAATTCCTAATCAGTGCAAGAAACTGTGCTCAACACCACTAATCATAAAAATGCAAATTTAAATCCCACGATACCCTCTAGAATGGCTAAAATCAAAATGACTGACACCACCAAATGTTTGTTGGGATGCAGGAAAAACAGACATTTGATACATTGCTACTTGCAGTGTCAAATGCTACAAGTAGTTTTGAGAGCCATTTGGCATTTTTAAATGGGGTTAAACTTCCATCTACTCTATGACTAGAGATTCCATTGTTACCTAAATTACTTGTACAAGAATGTTCATCGTGACTCTGCTCATAACAACCTCAAACTGGAAACAAGACAAGTGTCTTTTTAGCAGGAGAGTAGATCAATCATATGTATTTATAATTGTCCAGTGAAGCGCTACTACTTGGCAACTGAAACACAAGCTACTTATATACATACTAGGCGTGGACACCAAAATCATTTCATTTATTACATGAATGCATACTTTTCAATTTTGTTTTTGTGTTATCAAGATGAAATTATTCTCTGCTAATTGATATTGGAAAGTTGTTGCCTCAACCAAATATGTGTGTATGCATATATATAAATTAAAACTTTATGGTATGCTTCATAAGTATGAACAAATACTATGTGTCAATCTGAAATAATTGTGTGCGTGTGTAGCAGGAAAGTTATTGTTTGTGGTGGGAAAATAAATAAAAGACATGTCATGTGCAGATATAAATGCTAAGTCAAGTTAGTTGTACCAGTGCATACGGTTGTCACAATTTATTGCAATGAACTATTGCGATCTAGGCATTTATTTACTTAGAATACAGCCAAACTGGCTGGGTCTGGTGGCACATGCCCTTAATCCCAGCACTCTGGAGGCAGGGTGGGTTTCTATGAGTTCCAGACCTGCCTGGTCCAACTTGGTTAAGCTTCCTTTCTGAGGCTGATTCCTTTCTGTTTCACTTTGGTGTTCTTATTTCATAGTGTTTTGTTTGTTTGCTTTTAAGTGACTCATGAGTCAACTTTGGATGCCATCTTTGTATTAGAAAGTCTCATTTGCCATCTGTATATGCAGTTCTGTTTAATTATAGGACAAGGGTAAGACATGTTGTTGACAAATGCCAGGAGCTCTTTTTCTCAGCACTGGGTTTTCCATATCCTGTTGTTTCTGAGGTGCTGCAATGTTTCTTTATCCATTTTCACATAGCAGTTGCTGCAGCCTTTACAGATCCCAGTGACTGATCATTTTCCATTTCTGTTTCTGCGTTATTGTTAAATTTATCATTATCTGGGTGCCAGGAGGCAATCGGTTAATCTGCTAAACTTCTTCAGTATGTTCATATAAAAATCACCCTCATGGCTGGTCTCAGCTTTCTGGGTGGGGACAGCTCTTTGTCCTTTCCTTTGTGACAGTTCTCTTCTGTGAGCATTCATCCCACCTGCTTTTTATTTGGCAATTGATTAAAATTCCTGGCCAAATTTGACTCCCTTATGGTTTTCCAGTACTGTAAGGAAACTTGTAGTTAAGAAAATAGGCGTGTCTCCTGTCATTTGCTGTAATTCTGGTAGGAATTTAGAGACAAACACATTTGCTGTATTTGCCACCTTAATCCAATTTCCCAAGTCACTTTTTAATTAGTAGCTTCCTTGCTGCTTTAATGCTGATGCACCTGGTAACTCTCATTATCACACTAATGTGGTCCCATCTGATGCTCTATGGACTTGGCAGTCAGTGGCCTGAAGCTTTCTTATTAAAATTGTAAGGTAGAAATTCCCCAAATTCACAAAAGTAGAGTGACTGAGACAAGGATTACTCTCTAAGGCATATGCAGTTTTGAGGAAGGAGAAAATGATCACAACAAGCTTGTGTTGGAAAGCGCTGTGATGGATTGATGTTTTCAAATCTCTACCGCTAAGGTCAACTGCATAGGTAAGTGACCCAAAACTGAGAATGTGGGGGAAAGCCCTTCTTAGTCTCATCTCAAATCTCCCTAAGCATCGGCCCCCAGCTACTTATCATCCTAATGTTGACCTAGCACCTTAGGAAGCTGTGTCTATAAATGAAGGAAGTGTTTGTGCACTAAAGGCAAGTGCTATTTGCCGAAGATGCTGTGACTTCCGCTTGACTTTCTTCTTGATGAAAGCAGATGGAAAGGTTTTCTTTTGTTGTTTGCTTTCAAATTAAAAACCAATATTGCCAACAACAAGGACTCGAGGCCTGCAGTTCTTCCTCACAGCTGTGGTTAGAGGTAGTCCAGAACTCTCTGAAGAATGGTAGCTAACACAGTTTCCCATTTTAACCCGCGGTTAGAGGCCATTTATAACAGCTGGAGCTGGTGTGTTATGTTATCTACAGACTCCCAGATGATGCAGGTTTTTTTTTTTTTTATTTTTCCATTCAAAAATTTACACTCCCCCCCTTCTCCCATTCCCCTCCTGCTCCCACGCTTACCCTCCTCCCTCCCCCACCATCCTTAAGAGAGGGCAGGGTACCCTGCCCTGTGGGAAGTCCAAGGCCCTCCCCCCTCCATTCTGGCCTAGGAAGGTTTGCATCCAAGTAAACTAGGGTCCCAAAAAGCCAATACATGCAGAAGAGACAGGTCTGAGTGCTGTTATCGATGGCTTTTCAGTCCGTCTCCAATGGCAGCCACATTCAGAGAGTCCGGTTTGATCTCGTGCTCGTTCAGCCCTGGTCCAGCTGGATTTGGTGAGCTCCCATTAGATCAGGCACACTGTCTCAGTGGGTGGACCAACCCCTCGCGGTCCTGACTTCCTTGCTCATCTTCTCTCTCCTTCTGCTCTTCAGCTGGACCTTGGGAGCTCAGACCATTGCTCTGATGTGGATGTGGGTCTCTGTCTCTATCTCCATCCATCGGATGAAATTTCTATGGTGATATTCCAGAAATTGAAGGCAGTACTGAACAATTAGGTAACTAGGAAATTAGATTGAAAAGAATATAGATAGAGAGGCTGGGGTGATTGTTCAGGAGGTAAGAGCAATGGACCCTCTCTCAAAGGACCCAGGTTTGATTCTCAGCACCCACATGGCTGTTCACAACTGTCTGTAACTCCAGGTCTAGAGGATCTGATGGACTCCTAGGCATAGTATACATGTTGGGTGCAGATATACACACAGGCAAACACACACATATACCAAAAATAAAATTGAATACTTTAAAAAACAGGAAATATTTTATAAAAATCTAAGGCCACTATAATAGTCTATGTAGGAAAACTACAGTTTGGTTGTTATGGTAAACTGATGTTAAATCAATTATTTGAACCAAATGGAATTTGGATACTTAGAATTTCCAAAAGTTGTTCAATCATTCAGACCCTCCTGATTTAATCATTAGAACATATACTTATATAGAAAGTAAAAAAATTATATATAATTCTGCAATCTGGACTCATATATCTTCCTTGTCTAGATATACTGTTAAGGTTTTATCTATGAATTTGTTTGTTACTTAATATTCTACCTTTAAAATACATTTGAATAGATACACTAAAGCAGATCATAGGTAAATTTGCCCTTTAGATTGGACAGTTTCATTTTCTCCTTCCCATTACAAATTGAAAGGAAATTATAAATGTTAAATTATGAATCAATATTTTTGTAAACAAAAATGTGGATATATAATATAATTGTTTCTCAAGAATTGACTCTGAGGAGAATGAACAATTTGAAAGGGAATGCACTGATGATTAAAAGTCGTTTCTTAAATTATTATTTCCTGACTGTAGATCTGAGGGTCTGGTTATTTATTGCCTCATCAATAATGTCCTAGTGCTGTTTCTATTCCTATTGAAGAGAATGACTGGTCTTTTCTCAGGAATATAAAATGTCCGTACTTCCTACAGAACTCTACAAAATTCTGGCAACCTGGTGTATTAGTTAAATATTCTTTCATTTTCTTAATGACTGAAATGAACTTATTTCTATAAATATTTCACTCTATATTCCTGTCAATGTGATTGTGAACATGATTATATTGTATTTCTTTTGAAATTCTGATAGCATTTTAAATGTGCATTCTCATTTTAATTTGTATTCATTTATTTATAAAACCTTGCCATATATTTCTTCCTATTTTATAACATACAAATCAGTATCCTTTATCAGCTGAGGTTATTTGCATGTGATGTAGGCAAACTAAAACTACATGCAATCAATGAAAGAACATTGCCATGTTTTCTTAAAATGTTCTAATTTTAAATACTATTAAAATTTTGTTTTATATTTTATGAAATACAAATGTTTGTACATTTAGTAGTGTGAAGTATCTCACCCTCTTCTGGCTCCTTTTAATTTTACATAGCATTTAAAATTATGAAATTTAGATTTTATTCTTTTTATAGTATTGATATGGCTCATGTCAGCCTTGGCATCAAGTATTTTTGGTAGAATAAGGAAATTCAAATCCACTGACATGATTTTTTTCTACCTTCTTTCTTCAGAGAATATCCATTATACTTCCCCTGTTATTTACCATTTTACAATATTATTTCAAAATGTTTTATATAAAGTATGCATTCAATAGTGCTCAATGATGAACACAAAGTGATTAAAGATGTAGTCAAAGTCTTTTTTCCTACTTGTTATTAGCCCCAGAATTGCATAACGTCCAAAGATAACCCACCCTAGATCAGTTTCATCAGGAATCCCAAATTTCTGTTTCTTGATTTGAAGTTACTAGAGAAAGTTCAGCCTCAGGTTGGAAGGGGTAGGGTTTGATGACTGGGGGTTCTAGGGCTGCGTTCCTTCATGGCCTGAGATGCTTTGACACTATCCACTCTGCATTGCAAGCACACAGTAGTCCAGTTGTGCCCAGGGATCTGTCATCAAACACAGCTCAGATTTCAGCTTCGACTTCTCTAAATATAGGCTTACTGTGAGTGACAAGATGCTGGTAAATGGCATTCACTGCCGTCCTCTTTGATATTGTTTCTAGCCAGATGACTCATGGCTCTGCTCTGCCCCAGAAAATGTTTAATTACACCAGGGGCTTTTCATTGAGCAAAAGCCTTAGTGACAGATGAGCTGCCACCCTGACAACTCAGATTGTTATTTTGCTGTCTGGAGATGGCACAGTATTTACTTTTCTAACGCTGACCATGTGAAGGGAATTTCAACTGGATTCTTAGCAGTCAGTCAGAAACTCTCAGCTGGGAAGACGGTTGAAAGTGCAAACACATGTGAATTTCTGCATGAGATCTTATTAAGCTCTTGAAATTCCATTGGTTAGATATTTTGTGTCATAATCAGAAAATTATCAAAAAAAAGCTTATTTTAAGATTATATACTTATTCAGGTAACAAAAGCATATGTAAACATAGCTTTAAGATGAAATTAACCTGAAAAATTATACATTGCAACAGAACTCAAACACTGAGACATGAAGTCTATTAAGGACACACTTTGTTTTGAATAGCATGTGATATCCACCCTCTATACTTAGGTCTCTAGGGTCCTTTTAAAAAAGACAACTAGGTAAAAAATTGTTTTGAATCTTTCCAGTCTAGCCTTTGGTTCAGCTGTTTGTTGTAAAGTGATCTTTTTATGGCTTGAATACATCCTCATTTCCCGTACAGGACTTGTGGCATAGGCTGGGGCGACATGTGATTCCAGCTACAAGGATTCTGTTTCTCCTTAACATGTTTCAGAGCATTCAGGAGGCCTTTCTTCCCTCAGATGGAGAGCACAGAAGGTACCTGGCTCATAGCTTTATGGCTGATGAGGCTAATACTGTGACTCTTTCTTCTTTATATTTTCATGCATAGGAACATGTTAGGTAGCAAGTTTAAAAGTCATGCCAATCTTTCAGTGAAATACGGTTTTGTCCTTAAATCTATCTTGACTTATTTCCCGGTGAGATCCTCACTTCGTGTTTCAAAACTCTTAGGGAGTTAATTTCTCTCAGTTTTAGAAGGCAGTCTATGGGAGAAGTCGTCTTTCAGATTTTGTACTTTCTCTAACTCTTGTCAATCTGCACCCCGATAGACAGGTCTGTAATCATCAGTGTTTGCCTTGTAAATTCTGTTGAGGGATGGTGGTCACTTGATCCTGTATCCCGTTACACCATGTATTTAAGTTCTTCTCCCCAGATACTTCTAGTCCAGGAGGAATATGAATCCTAGGCATGTTTTCCTCTGTGGAACCTTTCTTTCGTGGACGCAAAAATAGAACTTTCACCTCAAAGAGATCAAGAGATAGTTTACTCTGTAGCTAAATGCACATGACTAGCCTAAGAGCTGGTTACAGATTATATTTACGTATATCCACCTGGTTATATGTTCAGGTTACAGAAATGCCATGTTTCAACATGGAAGTAGTTTCATAGAATTTTTAGAGTAACAGAATAAAGGAAGTCATAAATTGAGACCCTTTTAAAATTCATTCTGGGGAACATTAAGTAGGTAGGATAAAGCAGAGGGGGAAACAACCTTTGCTGTAGACCTGAGATGCTATTTAATCGTACCTTTAGCTTTTTGGTTGGTGGGAATTAAGTATCTCTGTGCATTCCAAAGGATGTTAGCTGACACACAACAGATGACAATAAATGACTATTAAGGGGGTAAAAGGTGTCCTTAAATAATTTGACTGTTGACTTGCAACATTCTAAGGTTTGGAATGTTATTGAGTTTCTAGTTAGCCTAACAGCCTTGTAGAAGGTTCTGTTCCCACTTCATCGTGTGTGTGTGTGTGTGTGTGTTGTGTGATTAAGTATATTGCTATAACATACAACAAAGGCTCAAATCCTTATTTTATTAATTTTTACTTTATTTTAAATATATTTTATTAGTTCTTTGAGAATTTCATATAATGTGTTTTAATCATATTCTCCCTTCCTATCTACCTACTTTCTAAGAGCCACCCCTTTTTCTATTCTCACTAAACTCTGTGTCTTCTTTATTTCCCATAAAGGCCAATTTTGCCTAAATATTTTTAGATATATGACTCTCTGTTAGAACTTGGTAGGCTTATCAGGGGATATACTCTTAGAGGAAACTCGACCCTTGCTCTCCCAGCAATAAAGAATTGCCTATAGTTCCTTTGTTAGGGATGGAACTTCACATTCTTCTCTTGTCTGTATGATAGGATTTTGTCTGGTTTCAGCTTGCGTAGGTCTTGTACATACTGTCCCAACCAGTGTGTGATAATATGTACAGCTTCCCTGCTGTGTCCAGAAGACACTGTTTCCCTGTAGACACCCACCACTTCTGGCTCTTACAGGTTTTCTATCCCCTTTTCTACAATGATTGCTAAACCTTTGGAGGAGGGAGAATGAAAAATATGTTCCACTTAGGGTTGAATATTCTACAGTCTCTTACGCTCTGCACTTTGGCCAATTCTGGGTATTTGTGTTAATAATCACCATCTACTGTAGAGCTTTCCTGATGAGGGTTGAGGGATGCTTTCATCTTTGGATATAATGAGAAACCATTAGGAGTTGATTTAATACTATGACCATTTAGCAGAATAAAAGTTGGTTGTCCATTGAGGTCTACAATCTGTCTAGCCATAGACTTTCAGCCCAATAGTAGTGTCAGGTATGAGTTTCATCTTGTAGAACAGTCTTTAAATCATAGCAGAAAATGTTTGGTTACTTCCATAATATTTTGGCCACTATTGTACTAATGCCTATATCTTGTCAGGCCAGTCATTATTGTAGCTTGCAGAGTTTACAGTTGAGGAAGATGGATAATTGTTTCCTCTCCTGTAGGGTAGAACCTTCCAACACTATGGAAGATGGCCAGTAGGGAGGAAGCATCTAGGTCAGTACCTGCTTGATTTTTCCGTGCTTTACTATTCGAGTACGTGTATCTTCAGCAATATTGTTTTACTGTCTTTGTTGGAGAGTAGCCAAAAGAATTGGCAGCAAATATTCTATAACATTTTGGGGTCTTTGGCCAACAATCCTAAAGAAATAACTCATTCCTGAGACTAGATTTTTTATTTGTTAACCCCTGGGAATGAGAAGGGGTTTTGTTGCCCTGTTACAGTATAAATTCACATTAACATTTTTCCACCCAGATTAAATAATCTCCATTGCTGTTTCTGTTACATCTTAATTGAATCCAGATCCTTATACATACACAGCTGGTAAACAAATCCTGCCCTGCCCATGGTTCAAACTGAGAACAAACAAAAACACCAGGAACTTTCAGCATCCACACCTTCTTTCAGTCTCTAAAGCTCTCCTTGTGTACAAGGTACCTGTGCCAACAACCCTTCCTAGAAACCTTTCAGGGTCTTCTTGGCTGTTGCAACAGCAGTGAAGCAGCTCCTCAGGGCCTGGAACTCAACCATCAGAGATCCTTCCTCCCTTAGGCAGCCTTCTGGGGCGGTGGAGGCCTGCAAGTACCTTCCATACAGCAGGCCCCAGAGGGTACTGCACCCATTTTAACACTTGTTTGTAAGTATGTATGTATGTGTGTATACAGATAATTTATGAAGCTTCTATAATAGTAGGTTTCCATATGACTTTTAAAAATAGAAATAAGGGAAGACAAATATCATCAATACCTAAAAGTACCATAAGCCTTAGGCTTAGTACTTAACCATCCAGTTATCCATGTACTCATTTACTTGATTAAGAAATGTTTCTTTGCTTATCATTTAGAACAAAGGCCTTTCCTAATCCATGAGATAGCTGGTTTCTCAAGCACTTCAGACTTTTCCATGTGGGATTCTGTCATGAATTAACTGGTATCTTTCAACTAGGAAGCATCAATAAGTACAGTGTCTCTCCTACCTAACTGCAAGCATTAATGTTCACTAAGAACTACTAATACCCCATCCAGCCATTGCATTACCTTGGATACTGACCTAGGCTTTTTGGGGAATTCCCTGGAGTTACAGCAGCTCTGCTATTTATGCTAAATTACTTCTCAAAGGAGGCAATCCTACAGACTTTTGGACATTCTCATTTCCCTCTGTCATCCGTTACCATCACAATGTGGCTTACCAAAGAGGTTAATAGTCAGCCATTGACTGTTGGCAAGATGATAACAGGCAAAACAATTAGGCTGTTATAAGCAAATGTCTTAATTCAGAAAATAAGTTGTTGCCTCAACTATGGGCTTCATCTTACATTTTCCATACTTCAAAGTTTACCAAAACATGATTCCTTTCTCCTCTAGCTAATTTAATTCATATATTAAACTCAGCAAAACTTTTCTGTTTTTCATTTACCTGCCTTTTGCTCATCTATGATGCATAGATTCTAAGACAGTAGATACTCTAAAACAATGACATTTAAATGATGGCTTAACACTTTTCTGTTGTTTATTTTGGACTTTTAGTTATGAAACAAAACATACATTTTAGGAGGGTAGGGAGAGCCAAGAATATAATTATATAATGAGGATTGGATTTTATTTGTACAGCTCTAAAGTTTATGTCTTTCTGAAGGTGATGGCTTTCAGTTTTCTTTTTCTGTTCTTTTCTTTATTGTCAAACATATATGGATTTTGTCTTACAGTACTTTTTTTGTCAAATATGAGGCTATCGTTCTTTTAAAATTTTTTACTTCCCTTTCTTAAAAGTTGTTTTATCAAGTCTTTTATCCTCAAGATTCCTATGTCTTGTCTCTTCTTATTTGTTTTATACAAATGTGATTGAGTTTATTGAAAGGAGAATTGGAATTATAAATATGTTACCTTAAGCTACGTGTGATCCTAATACTACATTTACATTTCAAATTATTTATCACTTTTTGTACGTGACATTACATGAAACATTTTTTGCTTGGATTTAGTAAACCATTCTCTTGTACTCTTATTATTTCCAATATGCCACCATATTGACCTGCAGAGACTCCCTTGACTGTTGGCTTTGTTAGGAGGGAAATTCCAGAAGAATGGAGAAGGAGGGTATGAGATATGTCTATAACACCATGTTCTCCCTGCTACGGGGCTTTGTGTTGGCCATATTCTTATTGATAATCTTGGCATGCTTCCTATACCATGACATCTTCTCTAGGTTTTGCTACTACTACCCTAACCCACTGGCCAGGAGCTTATAAGAGAGGATCATAATTCTGATATTTTATTTCCATTCTTTCTTTTCTTAAGGCTATAACAAAGACTCTCTTTACCTAATTATCTTCAGGCCACAATTTGCCATTTTTCTGCTTCTAGAATCTTAAATGTTATGCTTTCAATTTATTCAAGTTCTCAAGAAGTATCCTTTAGATTCCCCTTTCTCTGTTGTTATAGATCTTTCTATATTTTAAAAATTCCAGTGGGAGGTGTCTGGGAAGAGAGGAGGGAGGGGAAACTGTGTGGCTGGGATGTAATATATGAGAGAAAAATAAATAAAAAATAGAATAAATTTTAAAAAGAAAGGAATCTTCCACTGAGATTTTGGCTGAGAATCTCTGTTAGATCAGAGGTTCAGCTGCTAGATGCTTAGTTAGGCCACTGGGCCACAGACCCTCCCACTTCTGTGTGCCCATCCACCCTATATTTTCTCCCATTTCTCCTTGTCATCATGTCCCAGCCCTTCACTCAGTCAGATTCTCCTGGTTTAACCAGAGGCCACTTTGCCATCAGAAGTCCACGTAGACCACCTACCTGTGGACCCCTCACTCTCTTGGTGTCTCGCACTGTATTTCCATTCTCCTCTTACTTCTTGTTGCCTTGTTCCAACCATCAACCTGGGTAGAGAGTTCTGGCTTTGCCAGAAGCTACACTGGCCACCAGAAGTCTAGTCCCCAACTCAGCTGGAGACCTCAAGCTCAATCACAGATCACACTGACCAGAAGACCAGAGGAAAAACAGAAACCAAGGAGCAAAACACCTTTCCAACAAAGACAAACTTGGAAATAAGCACATAGACGTATAATCACCCCAAGTCCAGATGCCTAGATGCTACCATAAGAACACAGTCAATCATAGCTAAGGCAGTTTGCCACCACCAGAGCCCAGCTATTCTGCTACAGCAAGTTCTGAATATCCCAGCACAGCTCAAAAGCAATAAAAAGATCTCAAAATCAACTTTATGAGGATGATAGAGGGAATTATAGAAAAAAAAGAATAAATCCCTTAAAGACATCAAGGATAAGACAAACCAAGTATTAGGGGAAATAAATAGGTTCCTTAAAGGAAACCAGGAAAATACAAACAAGCAATTGAAGAAAATGAATAAAATTATTTAAAACCTGAAAATGACAATAGAAGCAATAAAGAAAACACAAACTAAGGGGATTCTGAAAATGAAAAACCATGGTAAGTGAACAGTAACTACAGACATAAGCATCACCAACAGAATACAAGAGATGGAAAAGAGAATATCAGGCATTGATGAGATGATAGAAGAAATAGACACATCAGTCAAAAAATGCTAAATCTAAAAGATTCCTGACACAAAACAACCAGGATATCTCATACACTATGAAAATACCAAACCTAAGAATAACAGGAATAAGGAATATAAGAAGGAGAAGAATCCTTGTTCAAAAACCAAGAAAATATTTTCAATGAAATCATAGGAGAAAATTTTCCTAACCTAAAGAAGGGGATGTCTATAAAGGTATAAGAGGCATGTAGAACATCATACAGATTGGACCAGAAAAGAAAGTCCCCTCACCATATAATAATCAAAACACTAAACATACAGAACAAAGAATGAATAATGAAAGATCAAAGGAAAAGGCCAAGTAATACAAAAAGGCAGACCTATTAAAGTTAAACCTGATTTCTCAATCGAGATTCTAAAAGCCATAATGGCTTAGACAGAAATGCTGTAGATGCTAATAGAACATAGATACCCAGCAAAACTTGTAATCACCACAGATGGGGAAAACAAGACATTCCACAGTAAAGTCAAATTTTATACTGTGTGTGTGTGTGTGTGTGTGTGTGTGTATACAGAATATACAGAAATATGAAAATTCGGGAAATAATCTCACATCAGTAAAACCAAAAGAAGGGCAATACACACATACTACCACCATTACCACCACCACCACTACCATCACCACCATGAACAACAGCTACAAAAATAAAATATAGAACTAAAAGCCAAATGGGACTTAATTGTTATGGATTTCTCTCACTATCAATGGACTCATTTACCCAATAAAAAGACATAGACTGATAGAATGGATGTGAAAATAGGATCCGTCCACTGTTGTACACAAGAAATAAATTTTGCTGAGTGATGGCACTCACATTCATTCCAGCACTTGGGAGGCAGAGGCAGGTGAATCACTGAGTTCAAAGCCAGCCTGGTCGATAATATCAAACATAGACATTGCCTCAGAGTAAAGAGTTAGAAAAAGATTTTCCAAGCAAATCAACCTAAGAAACTAGCAGGTGTAGCCATTCTAGTATCAAACGAAATAGATTTGAAACCAAAACTAATCAAAAGAGATGGGGAAGGATACTGCATACTCATCTGAGGAAAAGTCCATCAAGATGTTCTTTGAATTCTTTTTGTTATTCTTAATTATTTATTTTACATCCCAATGGCAGCCTCCCCTCCTTACTCTCTTCCCACTTCCTTGCCCCATCTCCCCTCTGTCCTCTCTGCCCATCTTCCCTCTGTATTCACTCAGAAAGGAACGGGTCTCCCATGGGCATCAGAAACTGCCATAGGACTAAGTACCTCCCCCTGTATTCAGGTTGGGCAAAGCATTCCAACATTAGAAATAGGATCCCAAGAGCCAGCCAAAGTACAAGGGGCAGCCCTACCCCAATAGGAGTTCCACAAATAGATAAAGTTACACAACTGTCACATATATGCAGAGGTCTGTCCTTTGCAGGCTCCCTGGTTGTTGGTTCAGACTCTGTGAGCTACCATGGCCCAGGGTATTCCTTTCTGTGGGTTTTCTCTTAATGTTCCTGACACCTGGCTCCTACAATCCCTTTTCTCTCTCCTCAGCAGGATTCCCTGAGCTCAGTCCAATATTTGGTCATGGGTCTCTGAATCTGACTCAATCAGTCACTGATTGAAGGTTCTCTGATGACAACCTGGGTAATCACCAATGCGATTGCAGGAAACAACCAGTTCAGGCTGTGCATCCATCGCTGCCAGGAGTCTTAGCGGGGACCATCCTTGTGGGCTCATGCAAGTTTCCCTTGTATTAGGCTTTTACCATATCCTATAAAATAATCCTCTCTAGTCATCTTTCTCAGCACTGACCCCTTCTTCCGACCCACCATCCCAGCCCCTCAAGTTCCCATGCCCACCTGTCCTCAGTCCAAACACCATATCTCCTCTATCTCTCCTTCTCTGGAAGATCCATCTGTCCCTGCTTGGGCCCTCCTTGTTACTATCATCTCTGGGTCTCTGAATTGTAGCATGGTTATCCTTTACTTTGCAGTTAATATCCATTTATGAGTGATTACATACCATTTTTGTCTTTCTGGGTCTGGGTTACCTCACCCAAGATAATGTTTCTAATTCCATTCATTTGCTTTCATATTTCCTGATGCCATTTTTTTAAACATCTGAGTAATACTCTATTATATAAATGGATCACAATTATTTTATCCATTCTTCAGTTGAGGGATATCTAGGTAGTTTCCAGGTTCTGGCTATTACAAATAATGCTGCTTTGAACATAGTTGAGGATGTGACTTTGGGGTATGATTTAGCATTCTTTGGGTATATGCACAGGAGTGACATTGCTGGGCCATGAGCCAATTGACTTCCAGTTTTCTGAGAAACCACCATACTGATTTCTAAAGAGACTGTACAAGTTTGGACTCCCACTAGCAATGAAGGAATTGTTTTTTCTCCATGTCCTCACCAGCATGAACTGTCACTTGTGTTTTTGATCTTAGATTCCAGCAGGTGTAAGATGGAATCTCAGAGTCATATTGATTTGCATTTCCTTAAGAGTTTTTCTGCAATTTGTGACTCTTCTGTTGAGAATTCTCTGTTTAGGTCAGTACCCCATTTTAAAATTTGATTGTTTGATTTTTTTTGGTGTCTAATTTCTTGAGTTATTTATGTATTTTTGAGATCAGTTCTCTTGGGGTGGGGTTGGTGAAGATCTTTTCCATTCTGTAGGGTGCCATTTTGTTCTATTGACAATGTCCTTTGCCTTACAGAAGCTTTTCAGTTTGAGATCCCTCCCATTCATTAATTGTCAGTCTTAGTCTCTGTGTTACCGGTGTTCTATTCAGGAAGTTGTTTCATGTGCCAATGTGTGCAAGGCTATTCCCCATTTTTTCTTCTATCAGGTTCAGTGTATCTGGATTTATGTTGAGGTCTTTGATTCACTTGGGCTTGAGTTTTATGCATAGAGATACATATGGATCTATTTGTATACATGCCAACATCCATTTGCTGAGGATGTTTTCTTTTCTCCATTGTACAGTTTTGGTTTCTTTATCAAAACTCAAGTGTTCATAGCTGTGTGGATTTATGTCTGGTTCTTTGGTTCAATTCCATTGATCCACCTTTCTGTTTTTATGCCAACAGAGTGCTGCTTTTAGTACAATTTCTCTGCAGTAGAGCTTGACATCAGGGATGGTGATGATTCCAGCAGTTCTTATATTGTTCAGGATTGTTTTAGCTATCCTGGGGTTTTGTTTTTCCATGTGAAGTTGAGTATTGTTCTTTCAAGGTCTATAAAGAATTGTATTGTAATTTAGATGTGAATTATGTTTAATCTGTAGATTGCTTTTGGTAAAATAGCCATTTTTATTATGAGCATGGGAGGTTTTTCTATCTTCTGATATCTTCTCCAATTTCTTTCTTCAAAGACTTGAAGTTCTTGTCATACAGGTCTTTCACTTGCTTTGTTAGAATTATCCCAAGATATTTTATATTGTGTGTGACTATTGTGAAGGATGTTGTTTTTCTGATTTCTTCCTCAGCCCTTTTATCATTTGTATATAAGAAGGTTGTTGATATTTTTTTTTTTAGTTAGTTTTGTAGCCGGTCACTTTACTAAAGGTGTGTATCAGCTGTAGGAGTTCGCTGGTTCCCTGGTAGGACTGTTGGGGTCATTTATGTAAACTATAATGTTACCTGAATATAGTGATATTTTGACTTCTTCTTTTAAATTTATATCACCATGATCTTCTTTTGTTATTTTATTCTGCTAGAGCATCAAGCACTATACTGAATAGATACAGAGAGAGTGAATGACCTGTGTGTTCCTGATTTTAGTGGAATTGCTTTAAGTTTCTCTCCATTTACCTTATTTGATGCTGGTTGTTGGCTTATTATATATTGCTTTTATTATTTTTATGTATGTTCTTTATATCCCTAGTCTCTGCAGTATTTTTATCATGAAGGGGTGCTAGATTTTGTCAAAGACTTTTCAGCATCTAATGAGATGATCTTGTGGGTTTTTTCTTTAGTTTGTTTATATGGTGGATTACATTGGCAGATTTTTGTATATTGAAACATCCCTGCATCTCTGGGATGAAGCCCACTTGATTACAGTGGGTGATCTTTCCATGTGTTCTTGGTTTTGGTTTGCCAGTGTTTTGTTGAGTATTTTTGAGTCAATGTTTGTGAGGGAAAATGGTCTGTAATTTTCTCTCTTTGTTAAGTCCTTGTCTGGCCTCAGGGTGAGTAGTCTCATAAGAAGAATTTGGCAATGTTTCTTCTGTTTCTATTTTGTGGGATAATTTGAGGAGTATTAGTATTAGTCCTCCTTTGAAAATCAGGTAGAATTCTGCACTAAAACCATCTGGCCCTGGGCTTTTCTTGGTTGGGGGACCTTTAATAACTGTTTTTATTTCCTTAGGAGTCATCAGTCTGTTAAAATTGTTTATCTGATCTTGTTTTATTTTGTATATGTAGTGTCAATCAAGAAATTTGTCCATTTCTTTTAGATTTTCCCATTTTGTAAAGTACAGATTTTTGAAGTATGACCTAATAATTGTCTAGATTTCCTCAGAGCTTGTTGCTATGTTGCCATTTTTTTCTGATTTTGTTAATCTGGATATTCTCTCTCGGTCTTTTGCTGACTTTGGATAAGAATTTTTCTATCTTGTTGATTTTCTCAAAGAACCACTTCATTTTATTAAATCTTTGTATTGTTTTCTTTTTTTCTATTTTATTGATTTCAGCCCTCAGTTTGTTACCTACTGTCTATTCGTGAGTATACTTACTTCTTTTGTTCTAGAGTTTCAGGTGTGCTATTGTGTTTCTAGTTTGAGATTTCTCCAATTTTGTTTTGTTTTGTTTTTCGAGACAGGGTTTCTCTGTAGCTTTGGAGCCTGTCTTGGAACTAGCTCTTGTTGACCAGGCTGGCCTCAGACCCACAGAGATCCACCTGCCTCTGCCTCCTGAGTGCTTGGATTAAAGGCTTGCACAAACACAGTCCAACTTCTCCAATTATTTTTATGTATGCACTTAGTGCTATGAACTTTCTTCTTATCACTGCTTTTATAGTGTCCCAAGGTTTCGGTATGTTGTGGATTCATTTTCATTGAATTTAGGAAGTCTTTAGTTTCTTTCACTATTTTTTCCTTGACTCAGTGGTGATTCAACTGAACATTGTTTAATTTCCATGATTTTGTATGTTTTCTAAAGTTTGTGTTGCTGTTGAATTCCAACTTTAATCCATCCATGGTGATCTGATAAGAACATAGGGAAATTCCAATTTTACTGTATCTGGTAAGACTTGTTTTGTGATAGAATATGTGGTCAATTTTAGAGATTGCTCCATGAGGTGCTGAGAAGGTATAGTCTTTGGTGTTTGGGTAAAACATTTATGTAAATATATGTTAGGTCCATTTGAGTCATAACACTTGTTAGATCTATTATTTCTCTGTTTAGTTTCTGTCTGGATGTCCTGACCATTAGTATGAGTGTTGTGTTGAAGTCTCCACAATTAATTAGTGGGTTCTTTGTGTGATTTTAGCTTTAGTAATTTTTCTTTTACAAATGTGGGTGCCCTGGTGATTGGGGGCATAGATGTTCAGAATAGAGACATCATCTTGGTGAACTGTTCCTTTGATAAATATGAAATATGTGCCTCTATCTCTTTTGATCAATTTTGGTTGAAAGTCTATTTTGTTTGATATTAGGATAGCTACACCAGATTTCTTCTTTAGTCTGTTTAATTGAAAATCTTTTTCCAACCCTTTACTCTGATGTAAATTCTGTCTTTGATGTTGAAGTGTGTTTCTTGTATAAAGCAGGAGGATGTATTCTGTTTTTATATCCATTCCAGCAGGCCAGTGTCTTTTTATTGGTGAATTGAGTCCATTGATAATGAGAGATATTAATGACCTGTGATTGACAATTCCTGTTATTTTTGTTGTTTTGTTGTTGCTATTGGTGATGTTGGTGGGGGTAGTATGTGTGTGTTATTTTCCTCTGGTGTGGGATTACATATTGCCTGTGTTTTTGTAGATGTACTTAATTTTCTTAGGTTGGAGTTTTCCTTCTAGTACCTTCTGTAGAGCTGGATTTGTGGATAGATGTTGATTAAATTTGACTTTGTCATGAAATATCTTGTTTTCTCTGTCTATGGTGATTGAAAGTTTTTCTGGGTATAGTAATCTTAGCTGGCATCCATGGTCTCTTAGAGTCTGCCTAGGTTTTCATAGTCTCTACAGAGAAATCAGGTGTAATTCTGATAGGGCTACCTTTATATGCTGTTAGGCCTTTTTGCATTTCAGCCTTTAGTGTTTCTTTACTCCGCATATTCAGTGTTTTTATTGTTATGTGGTGAATGGAATTCTTTTTTCTGGCCTAGCCTATTTGGTGTTCAGTAAGCTCCTTCTACCTTTATAGGTATATCCTTCTTTAGGTTAGGAAAATTTTCTTCTATGATTTTGTTGAATATGTTTTCTGGGCTTTTAAGGCTGGATTCTTCTCCTTTTATTCCTTTTATTCTTATGTTTGGTATTTTCATCATGTCTCGGATTTCCTGGATTGCTTTTGTTAGGGAATTTTTTAAATTTAATATTTTATTTGATCAATGAATCTATTTTGTATCTCTAATGCCTGGAATTCTCTCTTCTATCTCTTGCACTACATTGCTGATGTCTGCATCCATAGTTTTTGGTCTCTAAAATTGACCACATAGTTGGTCACAGAGCAAATCTCAACAGATAGAAGAAAATTGAAATAATCCCCTGCGTCCTATCAAAAGACCACAGATTAAAACTGGATTTCAAAAACAGAAACAACAGAACGCCTACAAACTCAAGGAAAGAGAACTACTATGAATGATTACTGACTCAAGACATAAATAAAGAAATTAAGCTCTTTCCATAATTAAATGAAAATGAATACACACACACCCAAACTTATGGAACACAATGAAATAGGTACTAAGAAGAAAGTTCATAGCAGTAAATGCCTACATTATATAAAAAAGGAGAGATCTCATACTAGGAAGTTAACAGCACACAGGAAAACTCCAGAACAAAAAGAGTACACCCAAGAGGAGTAAACAGCAGGAAATAATCAAATGGATGGCTGAAATCAATAAAATAGAAGCAAAAAGAAAAAAACAAAAACCCAATGAAACAAAGAATTGGTTCTTTGAGAAAATCAACAAGATAGACAAACACTTAAATGATCTAAAGATAAACAGAGAATATTCAAATTAACAAAATCAGGAACATAAAGGGGGACATAATAACAGATACCAAGGAAATCCAAAGAGACATTAGTTCATACTTTAGAAGCATTAACTTATACTTAACCTGTAATTCACAAAATTTGAAAATATACAATAAGTGGATAGTTTTCTTGATAGATAACAATTATCAAAGTTAAATGAAGATCAGGTAAACCTATAACCACCCCCAAAATAGAAGAACTTATTAAAAGTTTTCCAACAAAAAAAAGTTCAAGGTAAGATGGTTTTAATGAAGAATTGTACCAAACTTTCAAAGAAGAGTTAATGCCTATATAATTAAAATTATTTCACAAAATAGAATCAGAAGAAACATTGCAAAATTCATTTTTATGAAGCTGCAAACTGATACCCAAACTACATAAAGACCCAGCAAAGAAATGGAATTACAGACAAATTTCCTTTATGAATATAGATGCAGAAATATTCAATAAAATTTTAGCAAACTAAATACAAGAACACATAAAAAAGATCATTCACCATGATCAACTAGGCTTCATCCCAGAGATGCAGGAATGGTTCAACATAAAAATCAACCAGTGTAATCCACCATATATATAAACTGAAAGAAAAAAAAACCCATGATCATCTCATTAGATGTCATAGAAGCCTTTGGTAAAATTCAATACCCCTTTATGACAGAAGCCTTAAAGACAACAGGGATATACCAGTCATACCTCACTATAATAAAGGCAATTTACAGCAAACCTACAGCCAACATCAAATCAAAAAGAAAGAAAGTCAAAGCAATTTCGCTAAAATTAGGAATAGGCCAAGACTGTCCATTCTTTCTGTATCATTTATATATAATACTTGAAGTTCTAACTAGAGCAATAAGATAATTGAAAAAGGTAAAGGAGACACAAAGAGAAAAATCAAAATATTCCATTTGCAGATGATATGATAGTATACATAAGTAATCACCAAAATTTTACCAGGAGTTCCTATGGCTGACAAACACTTTCAGCAAAGTGGCTGGACACAAGATTAACTCAAAAAAGTCACTAGTCACCCTATATACAAATGACAAATGGACTGAGAAAGAAATCAAGAAACAACATCCTTCAAAATAGCCACAAATAATATATTGTGGGGTAACTCTAAACAAGCAAATGAAAGACCTGTATGACAAGAACTCCAAGTCTTTGAAGAAAGGAATTGGAGAAGATATTGGAAGATGGAAAGATTTCTCATGCTTATGGATCAGGAGGATTAACATCGTAAATTGGTCATCCCACTAAAGCAATACAGATTCAAGGCAGTTCCCATCAAAAATCCAACATAATTCTTTACAGACCATCAAAGGACCCAACTGCCTATGAAAAAACCCAAAACTCAGGATGGTTAAAACAATTTTGTACAGTGAGAGAACTTCTGAAGGTATCACCACCCCTGGTATCAAACTGCACCTCAGAGTTATAGTAACAGAAACTGCATGGTACTGGCATAAAAACAGACAGGTGAATCAATGGAATCAGTCCAAGACTTAGACATAAACCCAAACACCTATGGACACCTGTTTATTGACAAATAAGCCTGAAATACAGAATGGAAAAGAGAAAGAATTTGCAACAAATGGTGCTGGTATAACTGGATGTTGGCATATATAAGAATGCAAATAAATTTGTTTCTTTCATCCTGCACAAAACTCAAGTCCAAAGATCAAAGATCTTCATGTAAAACCAGATACACTGATCCTAGTAGAAGAGAGAGTGTGGAATAGCCTTGAAAGCCTTGGCATAGGAAATAACTTCCTGAACAGAGCACTGATATCTCAGGCACTAAGATCAACAATTAATAGATGGGACCTCATGAAACTGAAAAGCTTCGAAAAGGCAAGAAATATTGTCAATAGGACAAAACTAAAGCCTACAAAATTGGAAAAGATTTTACCAACTCTACATCTGATAGAGAGCTAATATCTAAAGTATATAAACAACTCAAGAAACTAGACATCGACAAATCAAATTGTCCAATTTGAAAATAGGGTACAGATCTAAACAGAGTATTCTCAATAGAGACATTTCAAATGGCCAAGAAATACTTAAAGAAATATTTAATATCATTAGCCATCAGAGAAGAAATGCAAATCAAAACTACTTTGAGAGTCCGTCTTACACATGTCAGAATGGCTAAGCTCAAAAGCTCAAGTAACAGCTTATGCTGGAGAGGATGTGGAACAAGGGAACATTCCTCTATTGCTGGTGGGAGTGCAAACTCATAGAATAACTTTGGAAATCAATATGGCGGTTCCTTAGAAAGCTGGGAATTTATGTGTCTCAAGATCCAGATTTGGGAATATACCCAAAGGATACTCCCTCCGACCACAAAGACACTTGCTCACCTATGCTCATAGCAGATTTGTTCATCATAACCAGAAAGAGGAAACAACCTAGATGTCGCTCAACAGAAAAAATGGATAAAGAAAATGTAGTACATTTATACAATGGAGTATTACTCACCCGTTAAAAAGTAGCGTGAAATTTGCAGGCAGACAGACAGAAATAGAAAAAATAAAACATCATTCTGAGTGGGGTAACCCAGACACCAAAAGACAAACATGGTATGCACACACTTATAAGTGGATATAAGCTGTAGAGTAAATAATAATCATGCTATAGTTCACAGCCACAGAAAGGCTAAGTAACAAGAAGACATTTAAGCAGGATACATGGATCTCTGTGGGAAGGGGAAATGGAAAAGATTTTGCAGGTGGACTGGGAGCAGGGTGGGAATGGAACAGGAGGGTTCAGGTTGCAGGGTAGGGGAGGAAGGGAGAGAGTATGGGGAGAAATTACTAGAATTTGAAGACATTTCGGGGGGGTGGTCATGTGGAAACCTAGTACAGTAGGATTCTACTAGGGTGACCCCAGTGAGGACTCCTAGTAATGGAGGCTACCTTCTGTAACTAGGCAACTTCCAGTGGACTGAGACCCCATCTGAACCATAGTATCTTCGACCCACAATCTATCCCGCCTGCTAGACGTGCAGGGTCAATGGAGGCACAGAACTTAAGCACGTGGCCAAACCAATACTGTTCTAATTCGAAGCCGACACCGTGAGAGGAAGCCCATGTCTGACATTGCCTGGGTGACCAGGAACCAGAGGTCATATACCCCAGAGAACCAGAATAGAGAAAAAGTCATTAAAATGATCCCTAATGATGTTCTGCTATACTCATAGATCAAAGCCTTGTCCCGTCATCATAAGAGAAGCTTCCTGCTGCAGCTGATTTGAGCAGATGAACAACCAAATATTAGGATAGAGAGCGAGCCCAAATTGGAGATTTTCATTGTGCCCCTCCCCTTAAAGCCCAGGGAACCCAGTGGAAGAGGGACTGTAAGGAGTGAGAGGGTCAAAGACACCAGGAGAACACAGCCCTCAGAATGAACTAAGCAGTGCTCGTAGGGGATCACAGTGCCTAAAGTGGCCATTGCAGAGCCTGCATGGATCTGCACTAGGTCCTCTGCATATATATTATCATTTTTAACTTGTTGTTTTTGTAGGACTCCTAACAGTGGGAGTTGGGGTGTCTCTGACTCTTTTACCTGTGCTTGGCATCTTTTTCCTCCTACTGTATTGCTTCCCCCAGCCCTAATATGAGGATTTGTGTCTAGTCTTATTAGATCTTGTTATGCTCAGAGTTTTTACTTGATATATCTCTGGGAGGTCTGCTCTCTTCTGAAGAGAAACAGAGGAGGGATTCTGAGAGAAGAGGGAGGTGGAGTGTGGAGGGAGGTGAAACTGCCATTGGGGTGTATTATATGAGAGAAGAATAAAGGAAAATTGTTGCTGTGCCTTACCTACTGTATTCTCTGTTCTTCTCATGGATCCTGGTTGTCACGATGTGAAAGGACGATTTGTTCAAATATCTTTTCCTTGCTGGGTTTGAGGCGACTAAGTGCTCTTCCATTATAAACCTCTAGAACATTTCCTGTATAACTAAACTAGTTCAAATTCACCAAAGACAAATATGTACATGCATATAAGCACGATATTATATATTTGGTATAATCATAGGCATATATAACATGCAGCTATTATACAATATGTATAGGTTATACAATGTGTATATAAATTTACTGTACAGCACACATATAAAATGTGTTTATTCTGTTTCTTTGTAAAACACTAAATATGTTAAAACAATAAATAACATTTTCACTTCAGCAAACAAAAAGCATACTTTGATGTAAAAAGAGGTCATACTTTGCCTTTGACCACCACCATAACCATAGTTTATGGCATACTGCATATGACATGGAATTCCACAGATAAAGTGTGACACAACAGTATATATTTCACTGATGTCTATAATGAAACATACAATAAATATTGGTTGTTGGTTCTGTGTGGTGGAAGAATATAGCAATACAAATATTCATGAGAAAGAGAGGGGAAGAGACTAAGAGAGCTAATATAACATATTGGCTCAAATGATTTTAGAAGCTGAGATGTCTCCTAATTTGCTATTTGTGGGCTTAAGACATCAAAGATATTAGTGCATTGATCAAGGACCTATGAGCAGGATGGGTTGTAGCACGTTGGTATGAGCATCATTGAGTCTAAAGACAAGACCTGAACCAGGAGCTCTCAGGGCAGAAGATCAATGTCCCAGTGCAGAAGTCCAGCAGAGGAAGAGAATCTAACTCTGATTTGCTTTTAATTTCTCCAAAAATCCCACTTTGAATTGTAGATGCCCCCCCTCGCCCACGCCCAACAAGCTAAAGAAAGCAACCTCCTTTTTTTTCTTTTTCATCTAGATTCAAATGTTAAATACCCAGAAACACTCAAAAGTGTTTAATAAAGTATCTGGGCACCTATGTCGCATTCAAAATGACAAATAAAGATGTCCAACACAATAGCATTACTAGACTATCCTCCAGCTAAAGCAACTCAGCATAGAACTGCTTAGCCACCTCTCCTCTAGGACAGAGCCATTTGAACTTTCAGTTCAGTGAGGAGAGCTTCCTATGACACAGACACTGGACATCTGTTCCCTTTTCACTTACTGTAGAGACAAAAATTTTCCCTTTTCCCGCCTACTGCCTTCTTCTCTGTTAGAGGAAAAACATGTCACATTTGGATCTGTTAGTTAACAGCAAGGATGATTTTACACATTCAAGTTTTCTATCAAAAATGTTTTAACTTTTACATTACTAAAGGCTTCTGCTGTGTCTTAAGATTTTAAAAATCTCTTTCTGTAGCGTTGCATATTAATTAGTTTAAACTATGAAAATGCCTTTTACTTTCCATAAGTGTCAGAAATCTTTATGACCTACTTGTTTGGAAAGAAATTAAAAATAGCTTTTATTTATTCACTTACATATGCATTTATTTTATATATTATAGATCTGTGCAGAATGTATTTCTATATATTGTTTTTAAATTTAGCCTTATTTGTTATTAGTTTGAGTATTTTTTAAAAGATCATTAATAAAATATTTAATAATTAAGTTTCTATGTGGAAATTTTGTGATTGGTGGCATGCACCATATCCCAAATACTAATTTCATGCATAAATGAGATAACCTTTAGTTAATTATAATATTTCATTAAAATGAACATATATCTTCTTTTGACCTTGTCAAATAATTAAAGTATTAATTTCCTACCTTAGATTCTTTAGCCACAGCTAGCCAATAGTCAATATATTATGTGGTCTGGAGGAATTTTTATTACTTTCTGACACACAAAACTTCCTGTTTCTTTATAACTATTCTGGCCTTTTATTCCTATGAATTTCGCCTCTGAGCTGAAGGTGAAATGTATTATTGATATATGAAAGCAACGTTTCTTCTTTAGATAACAGATTGGTCAACTATGACCCACAAGCAAAATCTAGTCTATTTTTAATGAACTATGGGCAAAATTAGTTTTTACACTTTTAATATAAAAAGTCACTTTATTACTTGTAAAAATTCTGTAAGAATGTTTATTGCCTACAAATATGACATTATTGGCATGCAACCACATTCACTCAGCCCATGTCTATGTGCACTTTGACGGAGCAGCAACAAACAAAGTAGTTTTAGCAGTCACTATATAGTCTATAAGTCTCTATCTCCTATAGAAAAAAATATTTCCTGCATTTGTTTTAGACACCTGACTGTAGCTTTCTTTACTTAAAACAATAACCTAACTGAAAAACTTAATTCTTGGGGTCCATGGATGATCCTGTGGGTAGTTTTTCTTCCTACACCTTGTTATCCCTAATGTGAAAATTTAAAATGTGAAATATTCCAAAACTATTTGAAAGTTTTTAGTGTGGACTTGATGCCACAAATGGAGAAATTCTACAGCTGACCTCATATGATGGCTCATGGTCAAAATGCAGGTACTATGGCAAAGTGTGTGGGAAATTACCTTCAGACAACATGTAATGTATATACGGAACATGAGTGAGTTTGTGTTTAGGTTTGGGTCTCATCCCTAAAATATTTTATAAGTATGCAAATATTATAAAATCTGAAAAACCAAAGTCACCTGTAGTTTTGGACACAGCATTTTAGTTTTGTGACCATAAGCGTGTCTTACTTTTGTCAGGTGCTAGGAGGTGCCTGAATATTATTTCCCTGGCCAGGGTCAGGGCCAGAAATATAATGAACTCATACAAAACGATTTAGAGGCAATTCCCTTATTGGGTATCAAACTGTGGCATCAGGCCCACACTCAGACACTTCAATCGTGTTGTGAGATTTTACCTGGGAAGATATAAACCAATGTCTATTCACCCCAGAAGAAAACCAACAGACCAAAAAAATAATGCCATTCCAGGGAAATAATTCCACAACTCAGGGAGCCAGTAAGTTTATTAGAGTTATTATGAAAGCATAACTGAAGAGTTACAAATGAGGGCATGTGTGTCTCAATGGCAGCTGCCTTACCAAAGAGCCATCCTGGTAGAGGTGATGACTAATGAAAGTTGTGTCCCTAGAGAGACCCGCATAGCTTGGTGGCAGGTTGACTGGCCGGAGCATCCCCTCTCCACCAGTTATTCACTTCCTTTTTTATAAAGGTGAAGAAGTATCTATGAATCTTGGAACTCGCAGTGTTTCTTGTGCCTGCTAAGTCTAGTCCTGTGTGATCCACAGCCGTTTTCCATAAGCTATTGACCTTCTCATCCCAAGACACTGCTGATTCTGGGATTCTGTGTGTCTTCCCACTCCCTGTGATCTCAGAGGCTTGTATTTGTGCTGTTCAGCCCATCTCCCACCAAAGAGCGGGCCTCACTCACTCCTGCTTTGTCCATTACTGGAGCAGGTGTCCCGGTTCTGACAGGCTTCTGCCAGCCACCGCATCTGGCTGCTGAAAGGGACGCGGAATGGTTAGCAATCTGCACTCCAGTGTATTTTCTTTCAGAGGTAGTATGTACATAGCACAGGCTGGGGAATAGCTGCCCACACCTAGACCTCCCTAACCTTTTCTCTCCCACTGTTTCATCACTCATTTCTTCTGTGAACTTTTGCTCAGACTGTAAAATCTTTCAGAAACTTGGTAGCTTAGCCCTTGGCTTTCTAGTGATTCATCTTTTCACCAGCAATTCTGACTCAACACAAATCTGGCCACATCTGTCTTTATACTAGTATCCTACACAGATACTGTGTCGGTTTTCCCTTGCATCCCTGCATGTTCCTGTACTTTATGAATCTGATTTACGTGCTGGACTAAGTTACTTAGATCTGCCAGAGCCTTTCTAACTCATAAAGATCTTGTCTGTCTTTGTAGCTCAGTACAGCTGCTGTCTAGTTTGCTCTCTGCTGCTTCAAACACTGGCTGAAACAACTTGGAGAAGAAAGGGTTTATTTCAGCTTGCAGGTCTATGGCTTAGGGCAGCCAAGGCAGCAACTCAAGGCAAGAACCTGGAGGCAGCAGCTGAAGCAGAGACCATGGAGTATGGAATGTTGCTTACTGGCTTGCTCTTTATGTCTTGAGCAGCCTACCTTCTCATAAAATCCAGAATCACCTCCCCAGGAGTGGGACAACCCCCAAGGTGGGCTGGACCCTCCACACATCAATCTTTAATTAAGAAAACATCCCACAGGCATGTCTATAGGCCAGTCTGATGGAGGCAGTTTTTCAATTGAGGTTCCTTCCTGCCAAGTGATCAGTTTGTGTCAAGTTAACCAAAACTAACCAGCAAGGCCATGAAAGTTTCATACTACTACTGGCAGAATCAACTTCTTTCTCAACTCCTGTGAACACAGCCCTACCTGGCCCAGCGAACTGGCTTCGTGCCCTGCCTGTTTCATAATTAATTTCCTCAACCAGCCTGCCTTTCCTCTATTGTCTTCTCTTGCTTGATATTCATGACGATCTCAGCTGACAATAACGAAGAGTTCCTAACAACTTGTATGAGATATTTCTTCATGGCTGATATTCCTTATCTTGCTTTGGCTTATGTAGCTTTGTTCTTAGGAAGGGGTGAGTAGTTATTTTACTCTTCTGTTTTTTTTTTCTTTTACTGTACTCAGAGCATTCAGACTGATCCCATTTGCAGCCATGTTGGATAGATTCATTAACTAGTCAGTGAAAGAATAATTTCTTCTTTAAAATTCTCCAGAATTCAAGGAGTTCAGATATTAAATTATCTCCTCATTGCCTTAGTTTCCTGTACTGAGTGCTTATTGAGGTTTTCATTTACATGCTGAGTTAATGGATTTTACCTTTCTTGGTAATAAGGGTCTGACCTGAGGAATACACACACACACACACACACACACACACACACACACACACACACACACACACACATTTACTTTTAGCACACTCCCTCCCACTTCAATGTTCCTTTCTTCCTATGGGTTCCATGTTTTTGAATTCTAAGAAAGGCTCTTTATCACAGATCTATCTAGCTTATATTCTATCCCTTTTATTGTTCTGAATTTAAGAAATGGCAAGCCAACACTTCTGTCTCATCCTCCTTTTCTTGTCTACTCTCCATGATAATTCAAATTCTAATGTGGGAAATGGAATACACATGTTTTCCCCTTGTTGTAATTTTTCCTTTTCTTTGGCAAGCTTTTCTAGGTAGACAACTCAGCTTTGATAGCATGTCTTATTGCCTACAGCAAAGGCAACACAAAATGTACCAGAGCCGGTTTTCTCTCATGCATGCCATTTTTAGGGATTTTACTATATTCTGCAGTCCATCAGCTGTTTGGGAGCATCCTGAAAATCTCTTAAATACTGACAACATATCTGACATCAACTATGTAGGGGATTTATCCACATCAACCAGTTAGGCAACTCTTCAGATATCAACTGGCTTTCCTTGAGGTCCATTTTGACACTACTTTGAGTAATTGAAGATCTCTTAGTTAAAGAGTTTTCACAGGCATTGAGTCCAAGTTTAACTGGTAAAAGCTAGAGGTTTTGGTTGTTTTCTTTTTCTTTTCTTCTCTTTTCTTTTTTTTTCAGCCTCCTCTTGCAGCTTGATAATTTTCTTCAGTGTCTCTCCTAATACTAGGAAATGTTTACTTAGCTTTCTGGCTAATATAAAAGATATTAAAAAGGACAAAGATGAGAGAAAAAAAAAACAGAGATATACAAGGGAAGGTCTGTAAGTGTCCTAAGCAGAAGAACCTTGGTCTTTGTGTGTGCTACCCTCATGGCAAATGGATGTATTCATAAAATTAGAAATACTCCAATCCCCAACACTCATTGTTAAGAGTTCTTACAGAGATTTTATTAGGAAGCTGTGTTTGATGATATCATTGACTATTGATGATCAGGTCAGTCTCCAGTCCCTAGTCCCTCTCCCTTCCACAGAGGTGAAGTGTGTCTAAAGGTACCAGCCACCTAGTTGTAACCATTCTTAATGGTGACAATTCATCTCACAGTATAGGACACTTGTCACTGCATAGATCTCACAGGTCTCAGAAACCCTTGTGTCAGGAATTCAAGACTAAGATCCAAAACTATAAAATGATTTTTAACAGTGTTATCAATCTTGGAATTACAAGGAATGTTAGGAACCCCACGTCAGAAATGGAGGCAGATACCAAATGTGTATTTCTTACTATGTCACAGATACAGCATGGAATAATTTCATCTTTGAGTGCAAAATGGGACCAGCCAGTATGAGAACAGGTGTTTCAATTATGGTTGCATCTAGAAAGCTTGATTCTTGATGGACAATTGCACATAATATCTTTATTTGTTTTTTTTCCTTTCCTTGCAATCTAGTTCCCAGCAGGAAATTTACTGAGCTGCCAAGTTGTGATCATCTAATTGACTCAGAAAGAATCTGAATGAGTTTCTAAATATCCAACTGAAATCAATTGTGACTCTCTTTATTTTAGGCCCCAGGCAGATTGAAATTGAGACAATAAATGGAAGCACCTCATTCTTTCAGAATGAGGGTTGGCAGCTTTGTAGCAAGTATAATGTACATATAGTCACATACCTCTGCGTGCCCCACCACAGCATACACAATAGACATACTCACACATACTTTTTATATTCAGCAAAAATACACTAGTTATATGTTTGACATCTTAAAACTTTAGCACCTTAAATCTTCCAGCTTTTTAAGATCCTTGATTTGAAGAATAAAAAAGTATTTTATTCAATAAAAATAAATATTGAGGATGGCTGGGTAGTAATATAGAACTATGACTAATATATAGGCTAATTATATATTATTATATAAAAGTCTCTGATTTTATTTTTATAATATTTTTCATTTTACCCAAGGAAAAACTCTTCCCAAGATTTATTTCTGTATACATTTTATGTTTACATATTTTCATTAAATTTCAATTTGTGTGCAATAGAAACAACAAGACTCTCAAATGGTGTTGTTATGGCTTTAGTGCCCCATCTGCCATTTAAAACTCTTCCCCTGACAGCATAAAGAAGGAATGATTATGAGAAAGAATAAATGAAATAATGAGCGCTATACTTCAGTGCTACAAATCTGAAGTTTCTGGATCCTCAGAAATAGGGACTGAATGCTCAGTTTTCTTTGAGTTATGTACTAATGAAAAGCACTATTAGAAATTGAGAAGTAGACAGATGAACTCAGGAGGTTGTCACGGTATGGGCACCCACTAAAGAGGATTAACAAATTTTGTACAATAAGTAGTAAAGGAATTTGTTAAGTCACGTGACTAAGGTTCTCTCTAGTTGCTATCATGGAGAATTGACAAGAGGGTCGTTCTGACTGTGATGACGTTAAGTATTTTTAGCATTAAGACTATTCTTTTACCAATATAGGAAATATATTAGAATTATAAATAATTAATAATAAATAACAAACATTAAGAAAATCTGTCTGATTTTAAGGATAGGAGGATAGTCTCATTCTTTTCAATTTTTATAAAACACACAGATCCCAAGGTGTTTATCTATAGCCCCATACCAGTTTTAATGGATAAGCAAAATTAAAGCACAAAGAAGGTCCTGATAATCTCATATGAGCAGCACCCCATAAGAAAAAAATATTATGAAGGGTGGAAGACAGAAGAGCCCCAAGTTGCTCTTTCATTATCTATGACTAGGAGCAAGACACTTACTTGGACTCCATAGGTATCCTTTCCTTAGATGCTAATGAAGGATTATTGGCTTCCTAGGACTGCTATGAGTTAGTAGCAAAACCTGGAAGTCGGATTAAAATAACAGAAACCTATTATATCACAGTTGCACAGTCTGGAAATCACAGGGCTGCTTCCTTTAGATGGCTCAAAAAACAATCTATTCAACACTTGCCTCCTTGCTTCCGATAAACGCTGCCACTCACTTGCTTGGAGATGCATTTCTCTAATCCACAGCTCTATCTTCTCAGAGTGTTCTCCTTATGTGTGTCCAAATTTCCCTCTTTATGACCAAACCAGTCATATTGGATGAATGCCAGACCTAATTACCTATTCTTAGATTGATTACCTTCAAGAAACAAATTTACGAATAAGTTCACATTCATAGTTAGCAAATGATAATTAAGGCTTTAAACATATTTGGGAGGGATACAATTTGACCCATAATTGGAGATAATAATTGAATACTTTCTTATTATATGGATTAAATAGTTTACTATTTCAAAGACCACTAATAGTTTATTTGTGTCTTATTTTGGTCTTTCAACGTATAGCATGTGTGTGGCTGTGTAAGGGAGTCAAGTATAACAGAGTCAAGCTCTGGGCCTGTCCTATTTACTGCATCCACTGTCATCAACTCTGCTTGTTTCCTTGGCAAATTATTAACATCACAAAACTTAGTTAGGCTTGCTTGACATTGCCTGTTCTGTGTGGATGTGCTAAACTCTGCAAAGCTCAATGCTGTCCATGAACTTTCTCTCTGTCTGACTGTTCCAAGTTCTGCTTGGAAGTGGCATCGAGCTGGTATGAACTGGAAATCTGAATGACTGTATGAACACAAAGACAGATGGCAGGATCCCCATTGGAATGTGTGGCCAGCACATGGCTGCTATTTGTTTTCACTCTCAAGTAGTAGTCAGCAGACACACTGTGACTGCAGTGCAGCTGCAGTGAGATTTACTTCCAAAGCTCCCTGCGACTGTGGGGCAATGCATGGCGGGGTTACCTGGGCAAGCTAAGTCCAAAGCAGGAAGTGAAGAATCTTTGTTATGGGGAATAGAATGTAGGAGGTCACATCCCTCTGAGTAGTCATTGTAGGTCTCAAAATCATGGGAAGCCAAACTTCTGCATACAACTTAATTTTGTCTTGGTTGACTTAATGTCTCCTTCCTCTTCCTTTTCTTTTCCTCCTGCTCCTCCTCCTCCTCCTCCTTCTTCTTTATTATTATCATTATTATTTTAATTTGAGAACTATCTTCAGACTAAAGCTTAAGTTACTTTATATTACTTGACATGTAGTTCCCAAAGGGGTCTTGAAATCTTCACAACTTCACATACTTGGCCATTTTTCATGCCCAGGTTTCTTCTATTCCCTACAAATCTACAGCCTTGACTGTACAGTATGGATGGAATGCCTTGACTGTACAGAATGGATGGAATGCCTTTTGGCTTCACTTCCCCATTTTCTACCTTAAACAGCCTCTGTTGTTCCCAGTGAGTCCTCTCCATACTTGAGCTCTTCTTCCTGGATTCTTATCACTTAATGTGTTTTATAAAAGTTCTACATTTTCCAGTTTAGAAGTGCCTTTTCCACATTGCAGTCTTAGGGTCTGGGAAGTAACTGGTGTTTATAACTGCTGAGTATATTAGTTTGAGTTTCTTAAGAATGAACCTTTTTTGAGATAGATGGCAATATCCTGCCTCAGCTTCCTGCATGCTAGAACCATAGACATGAACAAATAGGGTTAGAAAAATGGATTTTTTTCATTCTCTCTCTCTCTCTAGCCAAAGATGATGTACTTTGAGATACTACTTGTCATCCTTCAAAGAAGAATAAATGACTGGGAGTGCTCAGCGGTAGATGTGATATCTATAACAAACACATACACATGAACGTACATGAACACACACATCTACTTGAGGTCAAAAAAATTACAGAATGGGTGGAAAGAATGTAAGAGCTGGAGGATGGGGATGAGTGCTATGAAAGGCTGGGATTTGATCATGACATGACTGTTACATCCATGAACTCATAGAAGTTATGCTTACCCACATCAGACTTCCAGAGGATGAAGAGTTAAAAACTACATCATGGAATGAGAATGGGTGTTGAGGAGATAGTAGCATTTGATAGCTGCTAGGACAAGTAGAGTTGTTTTCTTTTCATGGGGATGCGATTGTCAATGGTAAGCTACCCATGTTCCAGTGGATGACCCTATGCACATATGCATATGGGCAGTATTAATTGGACTTAGAGGGTTTATTTTTAAAGACATGAAGATGGGAAGGAGATGGGTGATGTATGGGGATGAGGGAAGTTGAAGAGGGGGACAGATATGACAAAACTACATTGCAGAGGAGTCGCCCTGTCAGACATGGAGAGGAAATAGGAGTTAAAAGATGAGAGAGGGGTTTTTAGGAAGGTCCCTAAGATTCATTGATTCAACCACATAGAGTGGACCAGAGGTGAGTGACTAACTAGCTTCTCAGCCTGTAGTCCCTAGGGTAAAACCCTGCTCCTCCCCCACCAACCTCAACTGCAAGGGCAGGCAGACTGCCTCAACAATCCCCCATCAGACCCTGCAATCTACAAGTGACACTCTGCCCCTAAACCTACTCATCTCCCAAGATCTCAGTGGTTTCCTGAGTGACTGCCCAAAGCAGACCAAGAACGACTCCCAGAGACACAGACAATAAGAGCACCAGTTGATCCAAGAGAGGATCACTGAGATGTAGATAGTGTCAGCAACAATCAGATGAAGAGGCAAATACACTGCCTCCAATTGGAGTAAGAGATGGGTACATGCCACCACAAGAATACACACGACAATCTAAAGAGCTATATGGCATCACCAGGAACTCACAGTCCTACAACAGGAAGACCTGAACATCCCAACCCAGAAGAAGCAGAAGAAAACAACCTTAAAAATAACTCCATGAAGATAATAAATACCATTTAGAGGAAATGAAAAATTCCCTTAAATAAATTGAGGAAAAGGATAAACAAAAAATTAGAGAAATCAATAAATCTCTTAAAGAAAGTCAAGAAAAAAGCAATTAAACAGGTAAAGGAAACAGTTCAGGATTTGAAAAATAAAATAGAGGCAATAAAGAAAACAAACTGTAGGAATCCTGAAATTGAAATTCTGGGTAACTGAATGGGAACTACAGATAAAAGCATAACCAACAGAATGCAAGAGATGGAAGAGGAAATCTCAGGTGTTAAAGATATGATAGAGGAAATAGATTCATTGGTCAAAGTAAACATTAAAGCCAATAAAGTCTTCACACAAAATGACCAGGAAATCTGAGACCTGAAAAGACCAAACCTAAGAAAAATAGGGATAGAAGAAGGAGAAGAATACCAGCTCAAAGGCACAGAAAATATATTCAACAAAAATCATAGAAGAAAACTTTCCCAACCTAAAGAAGGAAATGCCTATAAAGATACAAGAAGCTTACAGAACACCAAATAGACTGGACCCCCCCACACACAAAAAAAGTTCTCTTGTTACATAATAATCAAAACCAAAATATACTGAATGAAGAAAGAATGTTAAGAGCTGCAAAGGAAAAAGGCCAAGAAACATATAAAGGCAGACCCATCAGAATAACACCCGACTTCTTAATAGAGACTTTGAATGCTAGAAGATCCTGAGCAGACATTATGCAGACACTAAGAGAGCATGGATACTAACCCAGACTACTATACCCAGCAAAGCTTTCAATCACCATAGATGGAGAAAACAACATATTCCATGACAAAACCAGATTTAAACAAATCCAGCCCTACAGGAAGCAAGAAAAATTCAAACTAAAGGAAGTCAGCTGTACCCATGAAAGCACAGGCAATAGATAATCCCATAAAAGCAAATCCTAAAGTAGGGAAACACACATACTACCAACAAGAAAAAATAGAAATTAACAATCACTGGTCATTAATATCCCTTAGTATTAATAGTATCAACCTTCCTATAAAAGACACAGACTAACAGATTCAAAAATAGGACCTATCCTTCTTCTGCATACAAGAAATACCTCATCTTCATAAACAGACATTTCCTCAGAGTAAAGGGTTTGGAAAAGTCTTTCGAATCAAATGGACCTAAGAAGCAAGCTGGTGTAGCTATCCTAACATCTAACAAAATAGACTTCAAACTAAAGATAATCAAAAGAGATGAAGAAGGACATTTTATATTCATCACAGGAAAAATCTATCAAGATGAAGTCTTTTAAATTTGTAAAAGAAACAGTACTAAAATTTAAATCACACATCAACCTCACAAATTAATAGTGGGAGATTTCAATACCCCACTCTTACCAGTGGACAGGTCTGCTAGACAGAAAATTAACTGAGAAACAAAGGAACTATGTGATGTTATGACTCAAATGAGCTTTTATAGAACTTTCCAACCAAACATAAAAGAATATTCTTTCTTTTCAGCACCTTCCGGGACCTTCTCTAAAACTGACCATATTCTTGGTCACAAAACAAATCTTAACAGATACAAAAAAATTAAAATAACTTCCTGTATCTTATTGGATCAGCATGGCTTACAGCTAGAATTTGACAACAATGCAAATTCCAGAAGTTTACAAACTCATTGAAACTGAACCACTCCTGGGTCAAGGAAGAAATAAAGAAAGAAATTAATGGCTTCCTAGAGTTAAATGAAAATGAAGGTACAACATACCCAAACCTATGGGACACTATGAAAACAGTGCTAAGAGGAAAGTTCGTAGCACTAAATGTCCATATAAAGAAGCTGGAGAAATCCCACACTAGCAATTTAATAGAACACCACAATGCTCTAGAACACTAAGAAACAAAATCACCCAGTGGGAGTAGATGCCAGGAAATAATCAGATTGAGGGCTGAAATAAATAAAATAGAAACAAAGAGAACAATATAAAATATCAATGAAAGAAAGAGTTGGTTCTTCATGAAAATTAACAAGATAGACAAACCTTATCTAAACTAACTAAAAGGCAGAGAGAGAATATCCGAATGAACAAAATCAGAAATAAAAAGGGAGGCCTAAGAACAGACACTGAGGAAATCTAGAGAATCATTAGATCATACTTCAAAAACCTGTACTCCACAAAATAGGAAAATTTAAAAATTATGGGCAACTTTCTTAATAGGTTCCATATACCAAAATTGGATCAAAACCAGATAAACAATTTACATAGATGTATAACCACTAAGGAAATTGAAGCAGTCATTATAAATCTCCAAAACAAAGAAAAGTCCAGGACCAGATGACTTCAGAACAGAATTCTACCAGAATTTCAAAGAAGAGTTAATTCCAGTATTCCTCAAATTATTCCACACAATAGAACAAGAAGGAATATTGCCAAATGCCTTTTACAAGGCTACTGTTACCCTAATACCCAAACCACAAAAAGATGCAACAAAGAAAGAGTATTACAGACCAATTTCCCTTATGAATATTAATGCAAAAATACTCAATAAAATACTGGCAAACCGCAACTAAGAACACATCAAAAAAATCATTCACTACAACCAAGTAGTCTTCATCCCAGAGATGCAGGGTTGTTTCAACATAAGAAAATCTGTCAATGTAATATGCCATATAAACAAACTAAGGGGAACACAAAACAAAACAAAATATGATCATCTCTTTAGATACTGAAAAAGCCTTCAACAACATCTAACACCCCTTCATGATAAAGGTCTTGGAGAGATAAGGGATGCAAGGAACATATCTAAGCATAATAATAATAATAATAGCATAATAATAGCAATTTACAGCAAGCTGACAGCCAACATAAAATTAAATGGAGAAAAACTCAAATCAATTCCACTAAAATCATGGCTATCCACTCTTTCCATAACTATTCAATATATACTTGAAATTCTAGCCAGAGGAATAAGACAACAAAAGATCAAAGGGATACACATTGGAAAGGAAGAAGTCAGACTATTGTTATTCGCAGATGACTTGATAATATACATAAGTGACCCCAAAAATTCTATATGGGAACTCCTAAGCTGATAAATACCTTCAGTAATGTGGCAGGATATGAGTTTAACTAAAAAAAAAATCAGTAACCTTCCTATATACAAATGATAAACAGGAAGAAAAAGAAATCAGAAAAACCCCACCCCATACAATAGCCACAAATATAAAATATCCTTGGGTAATTCTAAACAAATAAGTAAAAGACATGTATGACAAGAACTTGAAGATAACAGAAAATAGAAAGATCTCCTATGCTACTGGATAGGAACAACATAATAAAAATGGTAATCTACAGATTCAATGCAATCCCCATCAAAATCGCAACAATATTCTTCACAGATCTTGAAAGAACAATACTCAAGTTCATATGAAAAAATGAAGAACCCAGAAGAGCTAAAACAATCCTGTATAATAAAGAAACTTCGGAGGCATCACCATCCCTGACTTCAAACTCTATTATAGAGCTATAGTAATAAAAACAGCTTTGTGTTGGCATAAAGACAAACACATGGACCAATGTAACCTAATTGAAGACCCTGATATTAGTTCAAACACCTATGAATACCTGGTTTTTGACAAAGAAGCCAAAATGGCACAAAGGAAAAAGAAAAGCATCTTTAACAAATGGTGCTGACTTAACTGGATGCCGTTATGTAGAAGATTGCAAATAGATCCATATCTATTGCTATGCGTAAAACTCAAATCCAAATGGACCAAGGACCTTAACATAAATCTAGTTGCACTGAACCTGATAGAAGATAAAGTGGGAAGTAGCCTTGAATGCATGGCCACAGGAGACCACTTCCTAAATATAATACCAGTAGCACTGACACTGAGAGCAACAATCAATAAATGGTACATCCTGAAATTGAAAGCTTCTGTAATGCAAAGGACACAGTAAATAAGACAAAATGACAGCCTACAGAATGGGAAAAGATCTTCACCAACCCCACATTGGACAGAGGGCTGATCTCCAAAATATACAAAGCACTCAAGAAACTAGACATCAAAATACAAAATAATCCAATTAAAAAACCAATTTAAAAATGGTGTACAGAGCTTAACAGAGAATTCTCAGTAGAAGAATCTCAAATGATCAAAGACATTTAAGGAAATGCTCAACATCTTTAGTCATCAGGGAAATGCAAATCAAAATGACTTTGAGATAGCATCTTGTACCTGTCAGAATGGCTAGGTTCAAAAATATTGAGGACAGTTTATGTTGGAGAGGAGTGGAGGAAGGAAATCACTCCTCCACTTCTGGTGGAAAAGCAAACTTGCACAGTGACTTTGGAAAACAGTATGGCAGTTTGTTGCTTTTATTGGTTAATAAAGAAGCTGCTTTTGGCCAATGGCTTAACAGAATATAGCCAGGCTAGAAAAGTGATATACAGAGAGTAGGAGGACTCAGAAGAAGCCATGTAGCCACTACCACAGACAGACATGACTGAACCTTGTGGGTAAGCCATAGCTACGTAGCCATATGCAGATTAATGGAGATGGGTTAATTTAGGATGTAAGAGCTAGCCAATAAGAAGCTAGAGCTAATAAGCCAAGCAGTGCTTTAATTAATACAGTTTCTGAGTGGTTATTTTGTGGTCTGGGCAGCTGGGAACAAACAAGTGGTCTCCACCAACATTGAGGACAGCTTATGTTGGAGAGAATTAGGAGTAAGGCTAACACTTCTCCACTTCTTGCATAGTCATGTTGGAAATCAGTGGAGCTGTTTCTCAGCAATTTTGGAATCAATCTACCTCAAGACTGAGCAATACCACTCCTGCGCATATACCCAGAGGATATTCAATCATACAACAAAGACACTTGCTCAACAATATTCATAGTAGATTATTCATAATAGCCAGAACCTGGAAACAACCTAGATGCTCCTCAACTGAAAAATGGATAAAGAAAATATGGTACATTTACACGATGGAGTATTAGTTGTAAAAAAAAAAACACAAAAAAACATGACAACATGAAATTTGCAACAAATGGATGGAACTAGAAAAGACCATCCTAAGTGAGGTAACCCAGACTCAGAAAGACAAATATGGTAGGTATTCACATATAAGTGGATATTAGATGTAAAGCAAAGGATAACCATAGTGCAATTCAGAGCACCACAGAAGCTAGGTAACAAGGAAAACCCTAAGAGGAACACACGGACCTCCCAGGGAAGGGGATTTGTATGAGATCTCCTGAGTAAACTGGAAACAAGGTGGGAGCGCTAAAGGGGAGGGGATGTGAGATAAGAACATGAGGGAATGGATTGGTGAAGGGGGGAGAAGCACAGAGTGAGCAAACAATGAAAGATCCTGATAGAGTCACTATGGGGTTAGGTAGAAACCTGGTGCTAGGGAAACTCCCAGGAATCCACAAGGATGACTCCAGATAAGACTCCTAGCAAAAGTGGAGAAGGAGCCTGAACTGACCTTCCCCTATAATCAGATTGGTGAATAACTATCATCATAGAGCCTTCATCTACCAATAGCTGGAAACAGATGCAGAGATCCACAACCAAGCACCAGACCAAGCTCCGGAAATCCAACTGAAGAGAGGGAGGAGGGAATACATGAGCAAGGGAGGTCAAGATCATGATGGAGAAATTACAGAGACAACTGAACCAAGTTCGTGGAGACTCATGAACCAACAACTGTGAAGCTTTCATGGGACCAAACTAGACCCTCCATATGTGGGAGACAATGGTGAAGCTTGAACCATCTGTGAGGCACCTGGTAGTAGTAGGACTGGGACCTGTCCCTGGTGCATGAGATGATTTATTGGAGCGTATTCTCTATGGTGGGATGCCTTGTTCGGACTTGATGCAGGAGGGAGGGGCTTAGTCCTGCTCCAACTTAGTGTGACGGATTTTGTTGATTTCCCATGGGAGCACTTGCTAGTTGGGAGCAGTGGATGGGGAGTGGGTTAGGGGGAGGTGGGAGTAGAGGGAGGGGTTGTGGGGGAGAACTGTGGATGGAATGTAAAATAAAATTTAAAAAATAAATTAAAAAAGACATATTGTAAGTATCTATAAATATATTCATAATACTTATTTGAAATTTACAAAAATAAAAAGAAACAAAGTCTAAGTTAATAGACAAAGAATGCTTATTTTAAAAAATTTCCAAATTGTTTTTAAGCACAGAATTGTGTAAAACAGACTTCTTTTTTTTCCCATACACTTCAATGTTTCTTTCTCAAGAAAAAAAAGTAACATTTTCAAGTTGGCTTACAATTTTACTATGCATGCATTCATGCCTAAACGTTTCTGAATACACATTTATCAAGAGTATACATAAATACCCACATATTTTATATGCAGATAAGTATATGCATACATATGTATGTAATAGTTAGATATGCATAAACATAAAATAAATATATAGGCATAAATATGTTATGTTATATATTTTAAATATTTTCAGAAATATATACATTCACTTACAAATACTTATAGTTATATCATGGATATCTATGTCAAATTTGCAGTTTAATTTATTCTTTCTTACTTTTCTTAAAGATGTATTTATTTTTGTTATGCATATTGATGCTTTACCTGCATATATATTTTTGTGAGCGTGGCAGATCCTCTGGAACTAGTGTTATAGACATTTGTGAGCACTTATGTGGGTTCTGGGAATTGAACCCAGGTGCTTTGGAAGAGAATCCAGTGACCATAACCACTAAGCCATCTCCCCAGCCCTTAGATTTCAGTTTTAACATATTTTTTTATGATTCCTTGGAAATTTAACATCGTGCATCCCAATATCACTCATTTCTCAGTCTCTCTGTATCTGTTTTTCACCCTTGTAGCATTTCCCCACCAAAGGAAATTTTTAAAAAATTAATTAAAAATTAAAAATATTAAACAAACAAAAACCACCTCACTCCTGCCTCTTCCTCACCTCGCCATCACCTCTTCATTTTTATCAGTTGCTATGGGAATTAAAGTGTGTCACGCAGTTGATAGATCCTTTTTTCCAAACAAATTTACTTGCACATATTCAAGGTCAAGGCTTTTGGCTTCCGGTAAACTGTCAATACTGGATCCTCACCAAAAATTCCTGTATATCCTGATGTTGCCCAAGTCATGGAGATTCCATAGCTAAGGTGCCTCAGTACCAGCCCCTTCATGCACTCACGCAGTTCATGGATGGTGTAGATGTTGGGGTTTGCTAATGCTGCATGTGTGATGGTGAGGTAGCTGAATTGTTTAGTCCGGGCTGATGGGACCACCCCCCTCAGGCAAGTGACAAAGCCAGCTCTCCTGTGCCTGGGTCATTTCACCAGCTCTCCCAGAGCCAGAGAGGGCTGGAGCCAGCTCAGCACTGCCCTCTGACTTCAACATGCTTGGTTCGAATGGACTTCTGTCTTAACATGGGCAGTGGACATCAGCACAGGCCTCAGTAGCAGCAGGACCAAGGACCTAGGCATGGCTCTCAGCAGTAGTGTGGACCCCTATGTAGCCATGGTCCCAGGTAGCAGAACAGGTTACTCAGATCGTTTTGGGTCCAGCGGCCATATTCTCTCCAGCAGCACAGACCCTGACTGCCGCATGACGGGTCCTCAGACACCAGCATGGTCACAGATACTGTTTATTATCATTTTAATAACTATATAATTCTCTTCCATAAATGAATTTTACAGTTTCCGAACTGAAAGTCTTGATTGTTAACTGGTAGATGCATACTTTGTTACTGGAAAAGAGCCTTGAACATCTCGACCTCAGAGATCTGTCAGAGAAGCTGGTTACTAGCTCTTCATTCTTGGGGCCAACATAGATATGTATCGTAATGTAGGTTTTAATGCACAGCAAAGGATCAAAATCATAAAGCTGAGGGTTTTTTTATTAATTAAAGGGTTTACAAACATACAAACAATGAAATAGACAAAATCTTTTGTAATTTCTATTTCATTTGTAACTCGATTTTAGAATCCTACACAACATGGACAATGACTTCAAGTTCCAATGTCAAGTGTGCTTCAGAAAAATCAAGCCTCTTTATCCCCTTCAAGTCTTCCTCTGCAAAATTTTAGGTTACAGTAGACGGTTAGGTAGCAAAGAACACTAGTTAAGTACATTATTTCAGGGCTTATGACAGTTTCATAAATAAACCATCCTTTTGTTTTTGTATGTTTAAATAAATTAGATCAGTGCAACCTGCCAACCCATTTAACATTTGAATTTTAAGATAAGGAAGCAGTTTGAAGACTTCACAAGCAGCTGTACAAAATGGAAGTGGGCTGGGATTGACTGAAAGAAGACAGATTTACTGGCAGGTCTATGAGAGTCTGGATCACTTGGAAGAGGACTCTTACATTTTGATCATAGAAGAGGCTGTCCAATTAGCCACATGCTGAATTCTTTCCAATGGGTTGCTGTACTGAATCATCAATGACTTTAGTACATATGCATGCATGCATGCATTCTTAATTGTAATTGACTGTGGGATGCATTCCTTTACACGTTGTCCTTGGAAATACTTTTGACTTTGTAGCATTTCTCTTTCATGTACTCTACTGTAGAAAAGAACAACACATCATTATACAATCTTTCTTGCCCTTTGGAGCTGTCTTATATTGTAGCAGGTACTAGGCTTGCTTTCAACTTGGCCTTTGAGGTACATTTGAAGTTGGATGTGAAGGATGTGTGAATAAGAGGTTCTATATTATGAGTGGGGTATGGTTGGGTTCACCGTCAGATGAAATAAATAAAGGAATAAATAATAAAGTAAGAGGAAACCTACGTGTGTGATTGGGTGATAATTGACGTTTTGCAGAACAAAGGAGGACTGAGAAACAATGTGCTTCACAGCAACTGTGTGTGGCTTAAGCTTTGTATGCTTACTTGTGTTTGTGTGTCATCTTGCAGCTCTATGTATAGACTGAATGACTTGATCCATGTTAGTTCTGAGGCCTCTTCCTGGCCTCAGGTGGTATACGTGCCACTCTTTTTAATCAGCATTTGCGGAAATTCCCTTGCAAATGTTGGAATTAATACATTCTGGGCAATTAACTATTCGGGTTATATTTGTAGTGAGAAGAAGGCTCTTGCTTAATCTTATGATTCACTTAAAAGTTAGACTAGTGAATGAAAACTCTCTTGGTTTGTGACCAGTGTTGGAACTGTCAAAGCTGGGCAGTTGTCAACAATGAATCAAAGCTGATGATACCTGTGATGGTTGACTTATGGATCAATTTGACCCAGCTATGAGGTTCTCTGACTTTTTTATGAGCATTATTTTGCGTGTGTCTGTGACAGCATTTCTGATGACAAACTTCTGAGCCAGCAGACCTGGTAAAGCAGATAACCTCCCTAATATGGGTGGTCCTCATCCAATAAGTTGATGGTCCAGAGAAGTCCTTATCCTCACAGCCTTGATTTGGAACATCAGGTTCCTCTTGCCTTTAGATGCAAATTGAAAGTTAGTTGGCTCTTCTTAGGTCTTGAGTCTGCTAAGTTTCAGACTGAAAATTTACTACCAGCATCCCTGATTATCCAACCCAATGCTTATAGGTCCTAGAATTTCTCAGCCCTTATAATTAAATTAGCTGATTACTATAATTAGTCTATTATTTACTAATATATAATTTATAATTAACTATAGTAACTCTCTGTATATATATAAAACATATACCTTGTTGATTCGGACTGTGGAATGCCCTGTTAGAATAGCATGGGTTTCTGGATACTTGGTTAGATGGGCCTTTCGAGGTAATGTAGGAAGAGGCTACAGAGGAGAGAGAGCCACAAATGGTTCACAATCGCTTCCCATCTGGTACTGCTGCCAATAGGAAATACACTTAAGTCAGGACTGTCTAAACTGTATTCATAGAACCTTTCACAATCTGTGTGAGGTCGTGTCTTCAGAGCTTCTTATGTTTGAAATAGTACATTTGAATATTCAACCTTTAACTTCAGATTCACTTCTTTTACATTTTTTTCACAAGAGTGAAATTAGTATACTGGAGAAAACTTAAGCAAACTAAGGACTCAGGGGCTGCTTTTTAAATGGGTAGTGGAAAATATTCATACCCTGGGATCCCTGAGAATTTGTGACAAGAGATGAGGCATTGAAGGTGTCCTGGCAAATAGCAAATATAAGTGCTGGCACATCTCACGATGATTCAAAGCCCACTAGAACACAGCACTTCAGGTCTGTGCAGGCAGAGACAGTGTCAATGATTGCTTCCTTATTTGCCTTTTCAGACCTCTGTGACCTCTGTATGATACCCACCTCTCCCAGCCTTGTATCCCAATCTCTTAGATACTAAGGGATGAATAGAAATATGGTCAATCAGTTGGTGAGAATAAAGCCTAGAGTATGAATGTGAGTATGGTAGATAATGTATGTAGACTTGGTTCCCACCATTTCCTAAAGAGTTAGCATTTGAAAATTCTTGACTTCTATGCACACACGTACACATACACATGTATACACACGCTGTTGCAACATTACCCATTAGAAGATATTAACACACTAATTGTGCATAAATAGTAATTGTTGGAATAATTTAGGGCGTGCCTACTGGTAGTAACAAATGCAATGTGGCTTTTAGAAACTAGATAGAAGTGTGTTGACATTAAAAAAATCAGATATGGCATTTGTAAAGAGTCAAAAGATAGTCGTAAAACTCTATATGTAGGATAATCTCTTTTGTTATTTTTAAAATTTCTGTTTAAGTCAATGCACACACAAATAATTACATAGAGTTTCTAGAAACATATATTGAGCCCAGAATAGTCATTATTTTGGATGATAAGAGGTGGTGCCTGTTTGAAGAGGTAAAGTGGTTATTTAAATTTCACTCTTTTATTCATTATGACTTACATTACAATATAATATATACATACACATGTGTGCTTATCGATTCTTCAAATACTACAACACAAGTCACAAATGCAAAATTTTAATGGTACCCATAGAAACCATAAAGAATAAAAAATTGTATACTATTTTCTTCCTCTGTTAGGAGATTCCAATCACTCCTCTTATATCTTAAATGTTGGTTTTTTTACTTTGTAAGATAATATGTAGAGTAACAGGTTTCATTGTGGCATTTTAGACATATATGGCATTTTACTCTGATCTTATTCAACCCCGTCTCCTGTTGCCCTTCCCCATACTCTCCACCTCTTCCTTCCACCAAGTACTCTTTATTGCACTTATCTCTTTATTTCTTTCTCCTTCCTGTGCTGATATTCCTTCCTTCCTTCTCATGGTCTTCTTTCTATTTTCTACCTACACTCACACATTTAAATCTAAAAATGTCCACATATATGAGAAAATCTGCAGTATTTGTTGTCTGCTTTATTCTATCAAATACAATGAGTTGCATCTATTTTCCTTTTAATGCTATGATTTCACTTTTTATGACTAAATAAAATTTCATTGTGTACCATATATAATTGAAGTGTTCATCTCATGATGGAGTTATATGATGGTTCCGTTTCTTAGTTAATATGAATAAGGCAGCACTTAGCATGAATATCCAATAATCTCTGTGCTGATGACCTAGAAACCTTCAGGTTTTTACACAGGCATAGTATAGCTGGGGCATATGATAGAGCTATTTTTAATTTTCTGTAGAACCTCCACACTGATTTTTATTGTGCCTCTACCTATGTCCTTTTCCACCAGCAGTGTGTAAGAGTTACTTTTCCTCCTACATTTCCATTAGCATTTGGTGCCAAGTGCTTTCTTTATCATATCCATTCTAATTGGTGTATGATAGAATCTTAAAGCAGTTTTCACATTTTCCTGATAGTTCAGGTTTCACACATCTTCAGATATTCATTGCCCATTTGTGTATTAGCTTTCCTATTTTCTGAGAACTGTCTATTCAGTTCATGAGCTCTTTTATTGATATTTTATTTATGCTTAATTTACAGATGTTTTTATATATGTTGTATATAAGTTGTCTGTCTGATCTATAGTTGAAAAAGATATTTCTCTGTTACTATGATCCATGTTTTATGCTGTACAGACAATTTTTAATTTCATGTGATCACAGTTTTCAATTCTTGGAACTATGTTTTCATCTATGGAATCTTTTAAAAAAAAACTTTCCTATGCCTATAGGGTGGTGCCGTTTACTTGTTTTTCTCTAGAAATTCCAAAACTTAGTTTGTGTTTTATTTTTAAATTAATTCTTTTATAAGTGAGAGATATGGACTTACCTACATTCATCTGTAGGCTGCTTTTAGGTTTTTCTAACACAGTTCATTGACAAGCCTGTCTTTTCTATGTTTTTTGACACCTTTGTTAAAAAATCTAGTGGCTGAAGCTATGTAAGTTTATTTTTGGATCCTCTCTCTTCCTTCTCTTTTCTTTATTCTATTTCATTATATTTTAGTCTATGCTGTGATACAAATACCTGTTTTTGTTACTATGGCTCTGTAGTATATTTCAAGACCAGGTATTTTGATGTTCCCAGATTTGCTTTCCACTTAGGATCTTTTAAAAAACAAATAAATAATATTTTCTTAAAATTTCAGTTGCTATCGATATTTAGAAAAGCTATCACTTCTACATGTTGATTTTGTTTTATGTTACAGTCTAAATATATTTATCAGGTAGAAGAGCATTCTGGTAGTGTCATTATAGTTACTGAAGTATGGAATCATGTCATTAAAAATAGAGTTTATTGAACATTTTTCTTTCCAATTTGTATCCCATTCATTTCTTTCTTTTATTTTACTGTTCTAATATTTTAACACTATTTTGAAAAAAAGAAGTACATGCTTACCCTGAACTCATTCCTCACTTTAGAGACAATGTTCTCTATTTCTCCTTTGTTAGTGTAATATTAGGTACAGGCTTTTTGTTTTTAGCTTTATTACATTGAAATGTGTTTCTTCTCTATCTGGATTCCTCAGGGATTTTTATCAGAGAGGCTATTGACCTTTATCAAAGACCTTTTCTGTCTCTGTTGACACAATCATGTAGTTTTGTGCTTACATGTATTTGTGAATTGCAATACACTTATTGATTGTGGATATTGGACCAATCTTGTATTTTCGGGATGAAACCAAGTTGATTATGATATATCATCTTCTTAACGTGTTCTTGAATATAATTTACACAAATTTTATTGAGAAATTTTATATCTATGCTCATCATGGAAATTGGTCTTTAGTTTTTGGTTATAGATGTTGTATTCATTTTTATTAATATTATTATTTTTTATTGATGTTATTGAGCTATACATTTTTCTCTGCTCCCTGCCCTTCTTCTCCCTTCCCCTTCAGCCCTCTATCATGGTCCCCATGCTCCCAAATTACTTAGGAGATCAGGTCTTTTTCTACTTCCCATGTAGATTAGATCCACATATATCTCTCTTAGAGTCCTATGGGATTGTGATTTATAGGCTGGTTTTCTTTGCTTCATATCTATAAACCACTAATGAATGAGTACATATGATATTTGTCTTTCTGGATCTAGGTTAGGTTACCTGACTCAATATGATGTTTTCTAGATCCATCCATTTTCCTGCAAATTTCAAGGTGTCATTATTTTTTTTCTGCTGTGTACTACACTGAGTAAATCTACCACATTTTCCTTATCCATTCTTCAGTTGAGAGGCATTTAGGTTGTTTCCAGGTTCTGGCTATAATAAATAATGCTGCTATGAACATACTTGAGTACATGATCTTGTGGTATGATTAAGCATCCTTTGGGTATTTACCCAAAAGTGGTATTGCTGGGTCTTGAGGAAGGTTGTTTCCTAATTTACTGAGAAATCACCATACTGATATCCAAAGGGGCTATATATACCAGATTGTACTCTCACCAGCAAGACATAAGTGTTCCCTTTACCCAATAACCTCTCCAGAATTAGTTGTCATTAGTGTTTTTGATCTTGACCATTCTTACAGGTATAAGATGGAATCTTGGAGTTGTTTTGATTTGCATTTCTCTGATGACTAAGGATGTTGAATATTTCCTTAAGTGTCTTTCAGCCATTTTAGATTCCTCTGTTGAGAGTTCTCTGTTTAGGTCTGTATTCCATTTTTTATTGGATTATTTGTTCTTTTCTTGACCAATTTGTTGACTTATTTGTATATTTTGGAGATCAGTCCTCTGTCTGATGTGGGGATGGTGAAGACCTTTTCCCATTATGTAGTCTGCCTTTTTGTCTTGTTGACCATGACATTTTGATATGGGATTCCCCTCTGTATGCTGTGAATACCATTGGTTAATAAAGAATCTGCCTTGGCCTGTGATAGGGTATAGTAGAGCTAGGCAGGGAAAATTAAACTGAATGCTTCGAGAAAGAAGGCCCATTTGTTTGATTAGAGTTACTCTGAGCTATTTTGTGATACTTGTGGCTATTGTGAAGGGTGATGTTTCTCTGATTTCTTTCTTAGACCATTTATCATCTGTGTACAGGAGGACTACTGATTTTTTTTGAGTTAATCTTGTATCCTACTACATTACTAAAATTGTTTATGAATTGTAGAAGTTCCTTGATAGAATTTTTGGGGTTGTTTATATAAACTATTATATCATCAGCAAATAGTGAGAGTTTGACTTCTTCTCTTCTGATTTGTACCCCCTTGATCTCCTTTTGTTGTCTTATTGCTCTAGCTAGGACCTCAAGAACTATATTGAATAGATATGGAGAGAGTGGATAACCTTGTCTTGTTCCTAATTACAGTGGGATAGCTGAGAGTTTCTTTCCATTTAGTTTCATGTTGGCTGTTGACTTGTTGTATATTGCCTTTATTATGTTTAACTACGTTCCTTGTATCCCTGCTCGCTCCAAGACCTTTATATGAAGGGATGTTGTATTTTGTCAAATGCTTTTTCAGCATCTAATGAAATGATCATATGGTTTTTATTTTTTAGTTTGTTTATGTAGCAGATTATACTGACATATTTTCATACATTGATCCATCCCTGCATCTCTTGAATGAAGCTGACTTGACCATGGTGGATGTTGTTTCTGATGTCTTCTTGGATTCATTTTGCCAGTATTTTATTGAGTATTTTTGTATCAATGGTCATGAGTGAGATTGGGTCTGTAATTCTCTTTCTTGGAAATGTTTTTATGTGGTTTGGGTATCAGGGTAATTATAGCCTAATAAAAAGAGTTTGGCAATGTTCCTTCTGTTTCTATTGTGTGGGAAAATTTGAGGAGTATTGGTATTATTTCTTCTTTGAAAATTCTTCTTAGAATTCTGATCTGAAATCATCTGGTTGGTCCTGGACATTTTTTGGTTGGGAGACTTTTGATGACTGTTTCTATTCCTTTAGCAATTATAGGTCTATTTAATTTGATTTTCTGTTCTTGATTTAATTCTGGTAAGTGATATTTATCCAGAAAGTTGCCCATTTCCGCTAAGTTTTCTAATTTTGTGGAGTACAGGTTTTCGAAATATGATTTAATGATTCCCTGCATTTCTTCCGTGTCTGTTGTTATGTCCCCCTTTTCATTTCTGATTTTGTTAATTTGGATATTCTCTCTATGCCTTTTGGTTAGTTTGGATAATTGTTTTTCTATTTTGTTTTTTTTCAAAGAACCAAATCTTTGTTTCATTGATTCTTTTATTGTTTTCTTTGTTTCTATTTTGTTGATTTCACCTCTCAATTTGATCATTTCCTGACATCTAGTTCTCCTGGGTAAGTTTGCTTCTTTTTGTTCTAAAGTTTTCAAATCTTCTGTTAATTTATTAGTGTGGGATTTTTCCAGCTTCTTCATGTAGGCATTTAGTGCTATGAACTTTCCTCTTAACACTGCTTTCATTGTGTGCCATAAATTTGGGTATGTTTTGTGGCTATTTTCATTGAATTTTAGGAAATCTTTAATTTCCACCCTTATTTCTTCCTTGACCCATTGATATTTCAGGTGAGCATTGTTTAATTTCTATGTGTTTGTGGGCTTGCTGGAATGAGTTTTCCTGTTAAATTCTAATTTTAAGCCATGGTGATCTGATAAGATATGTGGGTTTATTACAACTTTTTGTATCTGTTGTGGTTTGTTTTGTTACCTAGTAAGTGGTCAACTTTTGAGAAGGTTCCATGAGGTGCTGAGAAGAAGGCATATTCTTTTATGTTTGGATGGAAAGTTCTATAGATGTCTGTTAAGTCCATTTGAGTCACAACATCTGTTAGTTCCCTTATTTCTCTGTTAATATTTTGTCTGACAGACCTGTCCACTGGTGAGAGTGGAGTGTTGAAGCCTCACACTATTATTGTGTGGGGTTTAATGTGTGATTTAAATGTTAGAAGTGTTTCCTTTGCATATGAAGGTGCCCTTGTATTAGGGGCATAGGTGTTCAGTATTGAGATTTCCTCTTGATGGATTTTTTTTCTGTGACTAATATCAACTGTCCTTTTTATTTGATTGATTTTAGTTTGAAGTCTATTTTGTTAGATATTAAGATAGCTACACCAGCTTAGGTCCATTTGATTGGAAAAATTTTCCCAACCATTTACTCTGAGATGATGCCTGTCTTTGAGGTTGAGGTGTATTTCTTGTATGCAGCAGAAGGATGGATTCTGCTTTTGTAACCAATCTGTTAGCCTGTGTCTTTTTATAGGTGAGTTGAGTGCATTTATATTAAGGGATAGTATGACTAGTAATTTCTATGTCCTGCCCATTTAGTTTCTGTTGTTAGTCATGTTATTTTGTGGATTTGCTTTTTTTGGATTTTCTGCTGTGAGTTCATCAACTGTCTGTATTTTTGTTGATGTAGCCAACTTTCTTAGGTTGTAATTTTCCTTCAGGTATTTTGTGTAGGGCTGGGTTGGTGATTAGGTATTGCTTAAATTTAGTTCTGTCATGGTATATCTTGTTTTGTCCACTTATGGTGACTGAAAGTTTTGCTGGGTATGGTAGTCTGGCCTGGCATCCATGGTCTCTTAACGTCTCCATAACGCTTAACCGGGACCTTCTGGCTTTCATTCCTTCCATTGAGAAGTTAGGTGTAATTCTGATATGTCAGCTTTTGTATGTTATTTGGCCTTTTTTCTTTGCAACTCTTAATATTCTTTCTTTATTCTGTATGTTTAGTGTTTTAATTATTATGTGGTGAGGGAACTTTTTCTTGGTCCAATCTATTTGGTGTTCTGTAAGCTTCTTGTATCTTCATAGGCATATCATTCTTTAGTTTGGGAAAGTTTTCTTCTATGATTTTGTTAAATATTTTGCTGTGCTTTTGAGTTGAACTCCCTCTCCTTCTTCTATACCTATTATTCTTAGGTTTGGTCCTTTCATGGTGTCCCGTATTTCTTGGATATTTCACGTTAAGCTTTTTTTAGATTTAATGTTTTCTTTGACTGATGAGTCTATTTTCTCTATTTGTCTTTAGTGCTTGAGATTCTCTCTTCCATCTCTATATTCTGCTGTTTATGCTTGCATTTGTGGTTCCTGATAATTTTCTCATGATTTCTGTTTCTTTAATTCTCTCGGTCTGTGCTTTGTTTGTTGTCTCTATTTCAGTTTCCAAGTCTTGAATAGTTCCCTTCATATGTTTGATTTATTTTTCTTGGTTTTCTTTAAGGGATTTGTTGATGTCTTCCAATTTTTTGTCTGTCTTTTCCTCCATTTCTTTGAGGGATTTTTTTATTTCCTCTTTAAGAGCCTCAAACATTCTCTTAAAGTTGTTTTTAGGTGATTTTCTTCTGCTTCATCTATATGTGGTTGTTCAAGTCTTGCTGTTGTGGGTCACTAGTTCTTACTGGTGCTGTGTTGATCTTTGTGGTGTTGCATGTGTTCTTACCTTGTCTACACACCATTTCCTCTGATTGGTACAGTTGAGGCTGTCTGTGACTCTGGTAATCAATCTTCCAAGCGCCAGTAGATTTAAGGATCAGATGGTTGCTTCTCATGGTGCAGTCAGGGCCACTGTTCCAGTCACGCTGTTGGTCACTCCACATTCCTGGAGGTTTCTCAGTGCTCCTGGGATTTGCTGTGAAATACCAGGGTTGTTCAGGTCTGCTCCCACAGAGATTGTTTGCATGGGGCTCTTTCTGCTGAGGTTGCTGCCTTGGGCCTGCTCTGGCATTGGTCCTTGCTCAGGCCTATTTCCTTGGCGGTTCCAGATTCATGCCCTGGACCTACAGAGGTCTCTGGTTCTGGTCTATTCCCTCAGAGGTCCCAGACTCATGCCCGGACCTACAGAAGTGCTGGCTCAGGTTTACTCCCTCGCAGGTTCCCAGACGTTGTATTCTTATCCAGTTTTTGTATCTGAGTATCTAAGTAGAATGAATATAGTAGTGTTCCTTCCCTTCGTACCTGGTGGAACAATTTGAGGAATATTAGCTTCGACAATGTTAGCTGTCACTTAAAGTTTTCATGGAATTTGGCAGTGAATCTATCTGATCCTAGCCTCTGCGTTGTTGAGAGTCTTTTATATTTTCAAGGAATCAATATTTTTGAATAATTGATTCTATAAATTTTTTAAAAATATCCAGTTACTTATTTTTGCCCTAATCTTTATTAATTTTTCCTGTCACTTAACTACTTTTGAGTTTGGCTTATTCCTAGTTTCATAAGACTTTGAGTTGCATTATTAGGTGTTTTTTAATTTAATGTTTTAATTGATACTGCTTTTGCTTTTGTTTATTTGCATTTCAGGGGATAATGTATACCAAAGGCAACTTGTGGGTTTTGGGTGTGATCACAGATCATCAAGCTTGGTCCAAAGCACTGTTACCCACTGAGTCATCTCACCAGTCCCTGATACCTATGTTTTAAAAACTGTAAGCACTCATAGCCATAACTGTATTCCAAACGTATGGTAAATTGTGATTTTATTTTTATTCAATTCTAGGAAGTGTAAACTTTCCTTCCTGAAGAATAATTCCCAGTCTTCATGTATTTATGTAGTTTCTCATGCTATTCATTTTATATTTTTATCCCAGTATGATCTGGTAAAACACAGAAACAATTTGGACTCTTTTGAATTTGTTAAGACTTGCTTTATGACTTTGAATACCTTATTTTTAGAAGGGGTTTATGAGCTGCTGAGTTGTACATGCGTTCTACCTCTTTTTGATGGAATACATTTTAGATGCCTAACTGATAAATCCATTTTATCTAAGGTAGTTTAACTCTGAAATTTCTTTGTTAACTTTTAACTTGGATTATCTATTTAAAAATGAAATTTGGTTATTGAAATTACTACCTATTTTTGTACCTCAAAATATCAGACCTTTGCTACCCATTATTGTTTTATTTCCTGGAGCTACTCAGTGTGGCTTCTTGTAAGTGGAGAATGTTCTTTCATTTCCTGATCACCCAGACCCAAATAATCACTCAAAAACTATATTAATTACAATACTGTCTGGCCAATAGCTTAGTTATATTCCTAACTAGTTCTTACATCTTAAATTAACCCATTTCTATTATTCTGTGTATAGCCATAAGACTGTGGTTTACCAGGTAATGTTCTGGCATCTGTCTGTTACCTTTGGCAGCTAGATGGTGTCTCTCTTACTCTGCCTAATCTCTCTAAATATCTCTTCCATTCTGGCTATATTCTGCCCTGATATAGTCCAAAGCCTCTTCTTTATTAACCAATGGTAATAAATCATGTTCACTGCATACAGAGGGAAATCTGACATCATCTACCCTTTTCTGTCTAAATAAAAAGGAAGGTATTAACTTCAACATAGTAAAATTACATACACAAAACAGTTATCAAGCATGAATTATAGTTACAATATTTAGTCCATTTACTATTTGACAAATTAAGAAAAATACTATATCATTTAGCCTATCTTTTTGAGTCTAAAGTCTTATATCTAATTTATCCTTTATTATAACTAAGGAAAAGTACAACTATAACTATCTGTCTTCTACCCTTTAAAGAGCCCAGAAAGATATAATATTACCTAAATAAACAGGAAGTGCATTGTAAGCAACTTCCAAATTTCTAGAATTCACAGAGACATCTTGCTGCCTGGACAGTCACCCAAAATTCTTCTGTAATGTTGAGATATCTTCTGCCTACAAGCCCAAGTATCTGGTAGACTTTTCCATAAAGCAGGAAATTTGAATATCTATTCTGTCTTATAATGGCAAAATTCATCAGTTGCTTTTTTCTGTGTTCTGCAGAATGTCTAGCAGTTTTTTCTGTGAAGTGGGATCCCTGAAAGATTGTCTCACCTTCTGTAGGCAAGTTAAGCAGTGACTTTTCTTTGGCTCCCACATGTACAGTTCATGCAACATACCATCATGCAGTTGAGAAAAGAGCAGTTTCTTGACCAAATGTCTAACAGACTCCATAAGGAGCCTTTTCGATGCCCATCATCCTCTTGAAGAACATTGGTGCTGCCAGGAGATGAGTCTCATTGTCAAGAAAAATCTAAGTTCTTAAAACATTTTAAATGCCATAGTTCATAGTCTTTGAAATGCTGAAGATTATCTATCTAATTGAAATATATCTCCGTATATCTAGAAAACCCAACTAACATGACTACTAGTTTGACTCTTATAAATGAGTATTAATTTGTAATTTTTAATTATATATTACATTTTAAATGAGTTGTATAAATATAATACCTTAAACAAGATCAGAAATACATGTGCAGAGAGCAGCAAATTGACCTTAAATCTATATCAATAGTTCAATGTCCATACCAATACAAAGTATTCCTCTCTATAGCATATCCCCCTTTAAATGCAAATAAACATTTATAAACAAGCATTTTGGGAATTTGGGCATAGTTTTATTCAAACTGCTTCCTGCTGTTTGTTGGGCAAAGTATTTTTAGGGCTCAGGCACACCTTTTGCGGGTTCTTGTTCCATCAAACCACATTAGCCTGGAAAGAATCCACAAACTCTCACTTCCTGTGGAAACAAAAGCAGAGCCTCTTTTCCAAAGCAACATATCCTCAGACTCAAATTTTGAAGTCAAGATACCTTTATGTTGTTTTAACTTAGCAGTGTCCAGAATCAAATGTCTCTATACAGTCAAAAATTTCAAAGAAAACACAATAATATATATAATCCAGATTCTCTGTGTCTATTACATCTTTATGTGGCTTATTACTGTTTTGCTCATTTAATCTATGATTGTCTGTATTCTTTTATATTACTTTTACTGTCTCTTTAAAGACTGCTTTATTTTTAAAACTTTTTCTTTTTATAATTGTCTATATTTTTTTTCTTCTCTCTCCCAAGCCTATGTACATTTATCCAAGACTGTGACCCATTCAGAGGTCATTTTCTTTTATCTAAATCTGTCTTTATTGTGTATTTGTAATCATTTTTCTGAGCAGGAGTGCTTTTTTTTTTAAAAACAAAATGCTGAGTGAGCATGGCTAGGACCAACTCTTCAGCTCTGCCTGTTCGCTCTGCCCAGTTCAACATGAGGGAGGCATGCACACTGCCCCAGCTCTAGGGATGCAGCAGGTCTATGCTTCACCAGTAAGCAATTTGTAACATGCTGCTCTCAGACCCCATTTAAGTGTTTCTGGATCTCCCGAAAGAACCAGTACGAACCAGGCAGCCTTCTTAAAGGAGCCATGTCTCTGCTTGTGGCCAGCAAACAGAGCCTATCTGGAAAAAAGTGCAGCTACCAAGAATCTGTGTTTGGCTCCCATTTTTTGTGGGTTTAGAAGTTTAGAAGTCCTCCTGTTTTTCTTAAGCTTTTTTTTTTTTTAGGCCTTATGTGGACCCATGCCTCAGATAGTGGGCACCATCTTGTAGTGGAGACTGCTCTTTTGTTTCATGCCCGCCCGGACCAGAATGATCACATAGTAACTATATTAATTACAATACTGTTTGGCCAATTGCTTTGTCACATTCCTAGCTAGCTCTTACATCTTATATTAACCCATTTCTATTATTCTGTGTATTGCCACCAGGTTGTGGCTTACTGGTTAACGTTCTGGTGCCTGTCTTTCTCTTTCTGCAGCCTGTCTGACTCCTGACTCCACCTACTCTTTCTATATACCACTTCCAGCCTGGCTATGTTCTGTCCTGCTATAGACCAAAACGGCTTATTTATTAACCAATGGTAATAAAACATAGTCACATCAGCTTCTTTCTGTGTAATGTCCTTACTTTCCAACCTTTCTGTTACGAATGGATGCAATTCTTCCTTATTCTCTGAAATACAGTCTTTTTTCCTTATTTCCATTCTTTTTTTTTCACTAGCTTATGAACAGCCAGGCTTTAGCCTTCCATTTATCCAAGGCAGATTAAATATTACTTTTTAAAATAAGAATAAACTCTAAGCCGAGTGTGTTGGCTCACACCTTTAGTACCAACACTTGAGAGGCAGAAAAAGGTAGGTGAATCTTTGAGTTTGAATCCATCCTAGTCCATAAAGTGAGTTTCAGGGCAGAAATTCTGTCTTGAAATACCAAAACAACAACAACAAAACCACCACCGCCAACAAAATAAATAAATAAACATATAAATAAATAAACTGAGATGCACACAATACACATACATACACACACACACAGAGGGAGGGAGGAAACATCTATAAAAACTATGTCACATCCAAGGTCACATGGTTTGAAACAAAAAACAAAACTAGTTCTCACTAGTTAAATTTTAAATTTAGGTTGATTTTTTCCCATTTCTTTAGACTGACGTTAGCCCATGTTCCTATCAATATTACACTATTACTGATCAGTTTGACTATATTCACAGCTTAAAAAGATATCTGATGAAAGTTTCCAAAAAAATAATCTGGGGCATTTCTATGCATTGCAAAACATACCACATGGCTGAAATTTTATTATAGTTATGTGTTGGGCTAAGCCACTGGTAAATGGTTTCCTATTGAATGAAATCTTTTAAACATCTCTGCATGATTTATTATTTCACTTCAATCCTGTCTTCTCTTTATTTAGAAATTATTTATTTGGCTCTCTCTGTTAATATTCTTTAAGTTGGAAAATAATTTTCCATGGGCATTGTTTTCTTTTTATTTATCCCTCCTTCACCTTGGGACATAACTATATATTTTAAAGTTATATTGATATATTAAATTTTATTTTATTTGATATTTTAAAGTAATTTAACTGAAATCATTGGAAAAGGGACTAAATTAAGGTATATTTAAGAACATGTATAATGTATTTCTTGTTAATTTCCAGTGTACTCTTGACCTGAAAAGAATGTTCCAAGACACATTTTTAAATTTTATAAGCCAGAGTTGGAATACATGAAACGAGGTTTTCTAGTATATCAACTTCTCTCCTGCCACAAGTTTTCTTAATGGTATATCTTCAGAGAAGATTTTAAAAACTAAAAGCTGCAGTAAATTTTTCAACGAATTCATACATTTCTAATATATTCTTTAGCCAGGGGTTCTTTGGTATTACAATAAAACCACATAGTACTTTCAGGAAAGAACCTAGAATTCTACAGAACTGTCATTTCACTCTCAGCCCCTCAAATCTTAAGATAATTTCTCAGAGGCCCCTGGGTTGGCCATATGGCCTAGACTTTGAACACTGATTCTTTCAATGATTTCTTTTTCACTTAGAAATAAGCATTGATCTTGAGATGAGGAACAGTATGTTCTAGGGCCCTGAATATTTTATATATTCATAGGTGTTGGTTTTAATTTTTGATGTCCTATCTTTAAAAAGCAAAGGAGACACAACTCTGTCTTCTAGATTTTCCATCTCTATATCATGCTCTAGACTGCATCCATCACTTGTGTGTATACAGATCTCTGCTTGCTACCCTGGATGTACTTGAACTCAACTGTCTAAGGGGACCAGCCAGATAACATAGATGTTTATGGCAGTAAAGTACTTCGAAGAGAGTATGGAAAATAAGAAAGTTTCAGTGAAAATTCCCAATTTAAAGATGGAACTGCTAAATGTTACTTCTTTTTAAAACCATGGGCCAAATCATGCATACTGGATTTAACTTGTGGTCTTTTGTGGTGTGGCCTTTTGTTTCACAGGGTCTATCTGGTCGATGAGATATGATGATTGAATAACCAATTTTAAGTAAGTAAATACCCCATTCCTCTTAAAGCAACATCTCCTTTCTTGCCTTTGCAAAATACAGGCTTTTTTTTCTTGTAATACTAGTTAGCATATATACCAAGTCACATGAATATGAACTATTAATATTATTAATAAATATATTTAATAGTAAATCAATGCCTATGCATATATGATGTCATATGCTTTAAATTTCAGAAAATATTTTTTTCACAGTTAGCAGAAAATAATGTACTTATGGATTATTTGAAGTATATAATTATTTGTGAAAACACCCTCATCCTTTATTTAGAAATCAGATATTTGGAGCCAGGTGGTGGTGGTACAAGCCTGCCTTTAATCCCAGCACTCGGGGAGGTAGAAGCAGGCAGATCTCTGTGAGTTCAAGGCCAGCCTGGTCTACAGAGGTAATTTCAGGACAGGCTCCAAAGCAACACAGAGAAACACTGTCTGGATAAGCCAAAAGAAAGGAAGAAAGAAAGACAGAAAGAAAGAAAGAAAAAAGAGAGAAAAGAAAAGAATGAAAGAAAAGAAAAGAAATCAGATATTTGGTAACTTGAGCACTTAGAACACAATTGTAAATATGAATAAAGTGTTAGGAAGATACTATAAAACACTTTTATTCTTTTATACTTAATGTTTTTCTTAATGCATGTTAGTTGTACATATTGATAGGGTCCAATGTCATATTTCTGTTCATGCATGCTATATATATTGGCCCAATTTTACCATCCTTTCTTTTTTTGCACAGAAAGAGCATCTGCCTACAGCCACATCACACTGAGGCAGCACACTGGAAGTAGCAAGTGGGAATGGGGTGGTGAGGAGGACTTCTTGAGCAGGCTGCATACTGATAGTCCAAAGGCAGGTGGGCTTGCCTTCCAGCAGAGGTTTCAAGTATCAGCTTGCAGGCCCAATTACAACATTTTAAAGTGATTTGAATTAAAATGACATTTACAGTTCCATGACACCTGAAGCTCCAATAGTTGTGCCAGGCCTATCTTATAGCATGCCAGGTCTTTGAAGGCACTGGAATTTGCAACCCATGGGCTAAAGGATGGTGAGGAAAATAGAGTCAAAAGCAGGGCTTTGAAAAGGAGCTAAGAACTGCCACATCCATGGAACACAGATGCTCCCCACTAGACATCTCTCTGGACCCCAGCCTTTCTACTAAGTGCAACTTCACTAATGAATTGTGAAATAGCTTTTGTTTGTCAATATTGGTCAAGTGTTTCACTTATTTATATTGACATCTATTCTTGTTTTCTTTGAAAGTCACCAAGTCTCTTGGCAATGGGGTGTCTAAAATTACCCTGGAGTTATATTCCATTAAACCCATCATAATTTGAAAATATCTAAGTAGAAGATGTACCTAATGCACTTCTCTCTGGATTCCACAGTTTAGCAATTGCTCTTTTAGCAGCTTTTTCGGTGAGTGGAGGATGTTTTCCTTAATGCCAACTGCCTTAGGGTTTCTATTGCTGCAATAAAACACCATAACCAAAAAGCAAGCTGGGAAAGGAAGGGCTTATTTGCTTTACACTTCCACATCATTGAAGGACATCAGGATTACAACTCAAACAGGGTAGAAACCTGAAGGTAGGAGGCCATGGACGAGTGCTGTGTACTAGCTTGCTCAATCTTATGGAAGGATTTTCTGAACTGGGATTCTCTCCTCTCAAATGACTCTAGCCTGTGGCAAGTTGACATAAAATTAGCCAGCACATATTCTAAGAGGCAGAAACAGTATTCTCCAGGGACAAGCCTTCTGATAGTTCATCGAATCCAAGCAGTCAGTTCTAAACACATATACAGATGAGCAACACCAAGTGAACTCAGGATATATACTTATAACTAAGAGGCCGTAAAGCTAAGAAGAAAGGAATGGGAGAGACACAAGAAGAAGTGGAAGGAGGAGAAGGAGGAGGGGATGATGCCAATATAGTACTCAAATATGCTTTAGGGACATGTTTTTATTTTTTAATTATTTCCATGTACAGTTTCCACTGCATGTGAATTGTGAATTGATTTCCTATCATCATAAAGTAAATCTCTCTCTCCCTCCCCCCTCACACACACACACACACACACACACACACACACCTCAAAAATAATCTTCTGTAGGTTATAGACCTTTTGTATTTTACAAAAGAAATAAATGCCTACATCTTTCTCCTTGGTAGAGATGTGTAGGACTTTTTGAGAATGCTCAACTTTCAGAGCTGGGCAAGTCATACCTTATTTTCTTTCCCTCTATAAGTCTCTCTTTCCTTTCTGTTTCAAGTCTTTTCTAGGAATTATAGAACTGAATTCAATGGGTTTGCATATTGGTGAATGTGCATCCAAAACAACCATGGCCAAGAAATGTCTTGGAAAATGACTTTTGCCTGCAGCACGGGAGGAGAATACTGGAATTGTTTCCAAAGCAATGCTTCCTCGCAACAAAGTAGTCTAGGAATTTTATGCAGGGGACACACATGTTCATATTAGGAAAGCCCTCTAAGGATGGGCACATGTCTAAGCATGCACCTTCATGGAGTATATTCTTAAGCATGCTAGTTTATGGTTCAGGAAGGATCTGAAACATTGCTTTGGCTAGTCTCAACTTGAGGCACTGGAAGACTGTCCAAAGGCTAAAACAGTGGAAAGGAATAACCCAGAATGCTCAGCTTGCACCATTAAGGGAACAGATAGTGGCACTTTAAAAGTGGGTTAATATAAGAAAGACCTTACTCCTAAAGGGGTCTCACTTAACAGATAGCAATCTTTCTGCATACTCCAGGTCTATGTGAGGACCCTCTAATTGGCCCAGTCTTGTTGCCCTGGGTACAGACTTTCTCACTTTAAGATGTGGTCTGTGCCTGCACATTTTTATATTCACTTATAATCCCTAAGTGAAAGCATATAGAGAATAATGACACAAATAGCCAAAACAGAAGTTACAATACTTGAATAAATTAAAATTTTATTTTCATCCTAGCCAGCCTTTTCAGAATCTTCTTCCTACACAGCACTGAAAACTTTTAATAATGTTGCTAGAAATTTATTTTAGAAGTTGTTAGTCTAGTACATAGACGTCGGCTCAGAGTGAAAGCAGGTTAGAACTGCATTCGACCCAATGTAGCATGAACCTGTTCCTCATGAAACCCCTGTGACAATCTGCTCCCAAACTTGAACCCTGTGGTTGCCTGTCAGTGTGCATAAATCAAGGGGAGCCCCTTTCACCTGAACTATGAAGGCTCATTCCTGGAGGTTTCAGCTCTTTGTGACATGGTATTCCATAATGCATTAGTAAGTGGATGCATTCCATGCTGCAGTGGCTGCCTGGTATGTCCAAACTCAAACTTCCCCATGTCCAGAATTTTGTGTGGCTATCTGTTGAAGCCCCTGCTACTAGTGGTATCTATCAGCAAACAGATACTCATTTAATAGTTGTCGGATTAATGTGTAAATAATGTCACACAGTGCCCTTCCTGTGTCTCTGGGCTTCTGGATGAATCATCTACTCAAGTGTCTACCCACCCACAAGGAAATAGGACAATTTAAAGCACGCAAAAACACTTGCATAAAAGGAAGAATTCAACTGTCTATGAATTGCGGTCTTTGGATGACTAGTTCAGATCATAAAGGGACATATATAATACCTTTTTTACAGTGCCTTCCAACAGAAGTGGCTAAATATTTCACAGATCGTATAGCTCTAGAGAAGGACTTTGATTTCTATGAGGATTTACTGCCACAAAGATTCTGTGATTCTCGGGGTTAATTAAGGAGCTGTGCTTAGTGGATTATCTGATTCACCATTGATAATATGTTAAAGATAAGCAGAATGTCGTTTCTGTAATCCTGTCTTGTAGCTAGATTGAAAAACAACAATGTACACAGGCTGGAAGGAGACAGAGGGAGGAGTTAGAGAGGGAAAGGTAGGGAAAGAGGAAGAGAGACAGAGAGGGAGAATTGACTCACATATTCTCACAGAGTATTGTCATACATAACAGTCAGGCATCCTATCAAACAGGCCTCTATCAAGTATCATTTTTAGTTTTAAGGGTAGACATCCTAGCTGGGCATGGGGATGCCCTTATCCAAGTTCTCTAAAGTGGGGGGGGGGATCAACAGCCTAAAGCCAATTCAGTCTACATGGAGAGATTTAGTCTCAATTCCCACCTTCCCTCACTCAGAGAGAAAAACATATCCGGATGGAGCCAGACTTGGTTCATAGGAGGCTCAGGCAGGTGAGCTGTCATTGCTTTATCTCTTTTCTCACCTGCCATTCAGTAGCCATCTTAGTCCCACCTACGGCTCTAAGTTGTCTGAGTTCTGGAATCTTTGAAGATACTCGCTTCTCGTTTTTCCCAGTAGCATTAACTGCATAGGAGGCTGATAAACTTCCGCTCCCTGCACACTGGCTCTTCAGTGGATGAGAAGCTCAGACATAGGAAGCTGGCATTTCTGCAGCTATGGCTGCGTCTGCAGTGCTGTTTGAATCACCTGTGTGCCCGAGCTAGCACGAGAGCCAGTTTCAGGCCACCGTATGTGTGTGAGGCCTGACTGTGTCCTCCTGGACTTTCCTCTAGGTGCTAATTGCTTTCGTGAGAAAAACCGTGCAAAGCAATTAAGCAGTTCCCTTTTCTCCTAGTCCCAGCTCTCAGAAGCAAGGGGCTGGGACAGGGCTCCTCACTCCCAGTAGGTTGCAAATTGCTCAGAATGAATAAATACGTTTGTTCACTTTTCAAACTGTGACCAGCCACCTGGTTCTCTTGCGCTGCTCTCAGAGCAGCGAAGGCAGATGACGGGCTCCTCATTGCTGAACTCCAGCCCATAAAAATGCTTCACCGCACTCGGAGCTATTTTTGCAAGGACATCTGTTGCCAAAAAAGAATTTTAATTAAGCAAAAACACATCTCTGTTTTGTCCGTGGCAAGGAGGCTTGTGAAAGCTTTCTTGTCTCAGATGCATGCTAAATCTGGAGAAATGGAAGCCTTAAGGTATTTTGTGAGGGACATTTTGCTGCTCAATTTGAGGGGCACAACAGATTTTTCCATGGGAAGAAAATTATTGGAAGCACTTGTTTGTGCTTTTCAAAACAGGGCCCAGACTGCATTAATAATTAATTGTATATAATATAATCTGACATGTTACCCCCATGGTTTGATAAAGTTGAAAGCTATTTCCACAAGACGACTTGCCTGTTATTTTGTGCTTTGCACTTCTCCAAGCTTCTTCCCAGGTGATATTCATCATTTTAACACCAAGCTTCCAGAGCACGACATTAACACGTAAATTAGAGGCCCTAGCTGTTCTAGTCAGTATAGATAAAATTGCCCAATCATTAAGAGAAAAAGTAAAGTGATCAAATCAGAAGGAGGCTGCAGACATTAATGCTGCATAATGTGCTTAAAGCTGTGTTGGGGGGGCTTCCTGCACTTTTCAAAAAGGCAAGTATATCGAATACCTTTTCCCTCATCAAACGCTGATACGCTGGCAGATATAATTTCTTCAAACACGAAACTGATTCTCTAACCATATACCCTTCAAATCCCTTAAGTGCCTTTAGGGCACTCTATTTGGCAGTGCAAGTACATCAGACAAGCAGATTACTAGAGGGCACTTTCAAGTAGCAGGTCCTGCAGGGTCTTGCTGGCAGCCTGGGAGGACAAATTACCTGCTAATATTCTGGTTGTTTCTGGACACCTCTATTATTGAGTGGGGTTACTGATTTGCCCTCTTGGCAGGTGGACAGAGAAAATCGTCTTGGTTGAGGCAGTAAGAGGGTTCATATTTGTACACAATAGGATCATTGCAAATAGGAATCTAGCCTGCATGTTAAAGAATGTAATACAGAATCCATGTTACACATAAAGGCCGGGTGCTTTCCTAACTTATGAAATCTTTCTGACAGTTGTAAGTCATTTTCAAAAATCTTCCCCTCACAGAGAGACACAGGGGAGTTTTCTTTTTCTCTTTCACAGGGTGATGGTGGCTGCTCTGTTTCTGATGGCTAGGACACCTTCACTCCTTCTCTGTTGCCAACTTTGAACAAGGTAAAGTTTGTAACATATAAATAGAACATGAATCTCTCAGGTACTTCCCCCAAAGTACTTCCCCCAAAGTACTTCCCACAAAGAATTATTGATAGACTGCAAATGTGTATGTTGCTTGAGCACTCATTAGTTCTGTGTGGAGTCTCTGGGTGATTGACAGCTGCTTGTGCAAACCTCAAGTTCAGTTTTTAAACTTGGGTTATTTTTAACTTGCCATTTCCCAGTTTTAATAGTCAGAGTGTTTTGGTTGTAAGTGAGAGGAATCCAGTGAAAAATAAGTTAAGGAGAGGGGGAATTTATTAGTTAGCAAAAACTGTCAAATATAGGTTGCAGGCTTAAGGAGCTTCCAGGTCTAAGGCCTCACGAATGTGCAAGTTAGTCTGTTTTGTGATCTGCTTTCCTCTACAATGGCCTTGTGGTGTAAGTAGTTTCTGCATCAGTTCACCCCTTCAGCTCTTTCTTTGCAAGGCCTCTAGGCTGGGACAAAGCTCTAAGCACCATGGTCAGAGCACAGATCGCTATGGACTGCATAGGTTGTATCCTAACTACCATTAAGGAGCTCTGCGATCACCTCCAGGAAATTCTTATCTGTGCCATAATATCATAACCTACAATAAAAGACAACAGAAGTCCTTACTCTATGGGCTGCTTTGTAAAAGTAAGTTTTATGTATGTCCCAATCCTTATTAAGTTTCAACTGCTTTTGATATATGGTGTCAATGAAATATATCACTGTAGCTGGGAGATAGGATGTCTTGATTAGAAATGGTTGGGTCATGTGTCTTCTTGGGAAAAAGGATGGCAATCTTCTACTAAGATTCTAACCACAAGGATAGAGAATAATCTCCTAAAAAAACTTTGGAGATCTCTTATAATACAATATAGCCAACAACCTGAATAACTGATACAGTTAGATAACTGGTACTCAGATATTGATGATGCTTAGAATCTGACCAAATAAAATGGCAGCTGGGAAAGTGCTTTTAAATAACAAAGTACAATAAAATTTAAATGTGTGCAAAGAACAGTCCCTACCCCCACCCCAACCATTGACACTGAGGACTGCTTGGAACCTAGCATCTCATAAAGTATTTCTGCAAATCCAAAAGCCCTAGCCCTCGACACTTGAGAACAACATGGAGCCTCATTTGTCAGATAGGACTGCCAAACCATCAACCCAGCAGCCACCACTTGAGAGCTGGTGGAGCAATGCATCTCATACAGCTAGCACCACTTACCCCAAGGGCTCAAGACAGCCACCTGAGGACCACCAGGGACACACACATCCAAGCTTCCTTAGATAGCTATTCATAACTATTGATCAACCAGAAGTATTCGTTGTAGACTAACTAGACTTGGAGTACCATACAAGAAGACATCAGAAGATAGAATCATAAGTGGTCCTTCCCTTTGAGTAGTACATATTCAGGCAGAGGATAGGAGGCTTTCAAAATCATATTCATTGAACTAATAAACTTCAATGCAAATTTCACAAAGCAGGATCTCAATGTTCATACAACTTGATACTCTCTTAGGTATTTAAGCAAAAATAAAGACATAATTGACAAACTACTTTGGGAAGCAGAAGGAGCCATGAGTGAATGAAATCCTGAGCTGAATGTGTATTTTTGTTTGTTTGTTTTGTTTTGAGACAGGGTCCCTCTTTGCAGTCCTGGCTGTCCTGGAGCTCGCTATGTAGACCAAGGCTGGAACTGAATTCACAGAGGTCTGCCTACCACCTCTGGCTCCTAAGTAGGCATGGCCATGTCGAATACTATAACACTTCAGTCCCACTGGAGTTGCAAAGCTTTCCCTGAATGAGACTCAGAGAGATGTAAAGGTTAACAGCATGCAGCTTTCTACTGTTGAGTGTTTATAGCCCGAGGATTACTCTCCTATGGAGACTGTTCTACAAAGACAAACTAAATATGCCTCCTTGCTTTGCTATATGTAATAACCCTTCCCCCTTGGTTTTCTGTATATAATAAACTGCCTCATTTTTCATCTCTAGGCAATGGCCCTGCCTCCCTATTCCAGGGGTGCTGAGGCTTCTTCATCAGAGATCTCAGTCCACCCGGCCATCTTTGCTGTGTTTGTGTTTCTGTCATCTTTTCAATCCCTCACCAGCCCAGTATATCAAGTCCCTGAGGCCACGCAGAGTGCAGCATACTTCAGATGCACAAGTGCCAGCACAGACACAAAAATCACACACACACACACACACACACACACAAACTTGAACAAAGCTCTATGATATTCTTTCTCCTCATTAAAAATCCCATAGTAACGAATATGTCAATGAAAATGACCTGGAAGTTATTCCAGATAAAGAATTCAAACGAATAATTGTAAATATGGTCAAACAACTCAAATAAGAGAAAAATAAAGAGCCGAGTGAAATAGGAAACCCAGTAAAAGGTAGGAAAATTAAATTCAACGAAGAGGTAGAATTGCTGAAGAAAAGCTGACCTAAAATAATGTTGGAAATTAAAACTCAATAAGGCAAGTACAAACCCCGATAGACTACGTCACCGACAGAATGGATTTGGGAAAAACATAGTCATGGATGGAAGACAAATTAGAGGCACTGTATCACTCAGTAAAGTTCAATAAGAATTTTTAAAAAATCCATGACTACAACAGGGAGAGTTTAGGGATACCATGAAAAGGTCCAGCCTTTGAATTATAGGAGTAGAAAAAGAAGACCATAGCAAAAATATACGGTATTTATAATAAATCTTAAAAAGAAATTTCCAAATCTTGACAAAGAGTTTTCAATCCAGGTAAAAAAAACCCATACAAAAATAAATTCACAAGACCATAAAAGAAACTCATTATGATATGTTACAGTTAAAATATTAAATCTAGAATCAAAATTTGAGGACGGAAAGAGACAATCAAAAATCAGGGTTGAAATTAATAAAAGAGAAACAAACAACATGTAAAAAATTACAAAGAATCAAGAAATAGAGATTTGGTTCTTTGGAAATATTAACATTGATAAAAATTCAATAGAATTAACCAAAAGAAAGAAAAATGAGCCCTTGTCAATAAAATTAGAGCTGCAAAGGAAGACATGACAATAGAAACTGAAGAAATTCAGAGATCAATAAAGACATGCTTTAAAAAGCTGTATTCCACTATACTATAAAATCTAGAAGAAATGGTGAATTTATAGATTTATATGACCTACCAAAGTTAAGTCAACTCAAAATAAATAAAGTTGTCTTATGTAAAGCAATGATATAAAAGTCATCATTAAAAACCAAAATAAATAAATAAATGACTAAAAGCCCATGGCTAGAAGGAGTCAGCCTCAAATTCTCTCAGACTTTCTAATAACTGATACCAACACTCCTCAAATTATTCTGTATACCAGAAATGGAAGAATCATTACCAAATTGTTCGTACAAAGCCAGTATTGTTTTGGTACCCAAACCAGATAAAACCTGCTAAAAGAATTACAGCCTGTTTCTTTGATTAACATAAATCAATAAATGTTAGCCACCATATAATCAAGCCTAGATCTAAAATCAATTGATTATCTCATTAGGTGTAGAAAAGACCTTTGACAAAAGTCAACCATCCTTTCCTTATAAAAGTCCCAGTGTTGCTGGAGATACAGGGGACATATTGCAACATATAGGCAACATACAACAAACCCACAACCACCATATTAAGTCATATTAACTTGCTTCAAAAAAAATCCCTCAAAAAGCAATTAGTAAAGAATGAAGTCAAAGAATTCTTATTTGCTGGTGATATGATTATATCTATATCTAGATAGATAGATAAAAGACCCTAAAGACTTCACCAAAAAGCTCTGGCAGCTGATAAATAGATTCAGCGAAGTAATCAGGATAGAAAATTAACACACACCAGTAGTCTTCTGATTAAAAAACAAACTATAGACATACCAAAACATAAATCAGGAAAATGATTGTACTTGTAAAACCTTAGAGAATCGTGTTATAGTTAACAGAGGAAACAAAGGCTTGTACAGCAAAATCTTTCAGACCCTAATGATGGAAAGACTGTCTACGGATTGACTAGATCAATATTGTAGAAATGGCCATCCTTCCAAAATCTATCTTCAAATGTCCAAAATCTCAATGTAATTCATAAAAATTAAAAAAAACTTAAAATTTATATGGAAACACAAAATACCCAGGATAGCCCAAATAATTCTGAACAATAAAGGAACTTCTGGAGTTAACACAAGATTACAAATTATGTTACAGAGCTTTAGTTATAAAAACACAATTGACTGGCATAAAAACAAATTGATCAATGGAATATAAATGAAAACATAGATATAAGCCCACATTCCTACAGTCACAGGATTTTTGAAAAAGAGGGCAAAGTAGACATTGAAGAAAAGACATCTGTAACAAATCTATAATGAATGGTACTGGTCAAAGTGGATATTTATATTTACAATAGTGAAACTATATCCTTAGCTCTCCTGGAGAGAGCTAAATGGATCTATCTAAATGTATCAAGGGCCCCAACATAAGACTTTATATCCTCTTTCTGTTATAGGAACAATTAGGGGATATACTTCGGCTTACAGACACAGGAGAAGGCATTCTCTGGCAGCATAGGCATTAAGATTGACAACTGACGTATGGGACCTCATGAAACCCAAAGCTTCTGCACAGGAAAGGCCATGCTTGTTTAAGTGAAGAAACAGCCTAAGAAATGGGAAATAACCTTTACCAGCTACAATTCTTATAGAATGCTAGTATCTAGACTATATAAATTACACAAAAGCCTCTAAGCATCAAGCCTCTAAACAATCCAGCTACAAATGAGACACGATACTAAAGAGTTCTCTAATGAAGAAATACAAATGATGGAGAATTATTAAAATTATTTGATGTTCAAAACTATAAAAGAAATGTAAATTACAAGTACTTTGAGTATTTGTCTTACCCCAAGCAAATGGAGATTAAAAACAAAATAAAACATGAACAAAAATGGCAACAAATGTTGACATGAATGTGGTGGAAGTGAGACACGTATCCATTATTCCTAGGATTACAAACTAATGCGTCCCCTATGGAAATCAGTGTAAAGTTTCCTAAAAAAAAAATCAAGAAATAGATTTGCCATATGATTCAGCTGTATCACTCAGGTAAATATACAAAACATTTAATATTTTACTATAGAGATACTTTTTTGTAGAGGGCATGAGGTGCTTGTAAACACAGATAAACACTATGGAAACCAGAAATGTTAAACACAAAGGGTGTCTCCTCATTGGAAAAAATAAAATAACTGAATTCTCTCCAGAAGGCTGGAGTGGATGCTGCTAATGTCTGTTGACCTTTTGCAACCTATAGAGCCAGTTCACCCAAATCGTCCAGAAAGTTTACCCCAGACACTCCACCCCAGGACTTTGTCATTAGTGCTCAGTCAACAGAACCTATCCTATGGCAAATGTAACATGTACCTTATAGCCTGCTGACCTCTGTGCTATCTTTATCAAAGACCATACTGTATTGTAGGCCCTTAAGCTATAAAACCCATCTTCATGGTCACATGCACTTTGCATAGGAGTTTTTTTTTATGTAGTCACACTTATGCTTTATTGTACACGTAGAACTGGAATGATTGTTGCCTGGAAGCCTCTTCCGAACTGTGCTGTTTAAATATGCTTTCTACAAAACCACAAGGCATCAGGTTCCCTAAGTTTGTTCAAACCTAACTAAATCAAGCTGAACCAAATTTTCATTTTGATCTTTTCAAAGATCATTTTGCTGCCAGCTATGACACCTGCATGGACCCCCACACTTTTCATACAAGCTTCTTGCTCTTCTAGGCAGGAAATATTTACAAAATGATGAATAGATAGTGAAAATATAGTATATTTATAATGGAATATTATTCATCTTTTATAAAAATGACATTTACATATAAATATGTTGAGATGGAAATAATCATTGTGAATGAGGTTAATATAGACTAAGAAAGTCAAGTGCCACATGTTCTTTCTCATATGTGAATGTTAATATTTTGTCATTAGATACATAGGTTTAAGATGGAGTACATATGGAAATCAGTAAATCAATAAGGGGCCATGAGGTGGATGTCTTTAAAGGTGAGTAGGTAAAACACAGTTCTTATGAGTGGAGAATGGAGACTAATGGAGCAAGAGGTTTAAGTGGGCTGGAGGTGAGAAGGTAGAATAGAGAAGGAAGTATTGAGGGGGTAACCTACATTAAGACTTTTGAAAAAAGCCAACTCAAACATATTACTGTAGAAGATTCTGAAAATATACCCATATCTATATAAAAAGGAATTTAAGTAGAATGCCCATTCCAGACAACCATGGTCTATGCAAATAAAAAAATAAAAACAACAGATGTGGGTTTCCATTTTGTGAGTTGTTGGGCAATAGGATCTCATAGATACCCAGATAGTATATGCTATTGCCATTATCTTGGTTACCTCCAGAACTTGATGCTAGGATTCTATTTCTGAAGATACAAATATTGAAGTTACAAAATATGAAGAAATCAAGCTAGTACTGACATGGAAGCTTAATCCCTACTGGTTAGTGCTGGAAGGCACTATGTGTGCTACTGGGAGATGTATAGGGGCAATAACTCTTACCCAGATTTGATTTGAGTCTTTGGAGCTACAACAATAACCAGTTTGACAAGATATACTCATAAGTGTAATACTGGCACAAATGTTATAGGAATAATCTTCTACTTTCTGATTGTGGTTAAGGCCCACTTCATAAGACAACTTATACTTGGCACTGTTAACAAGGGCAAATAGTCAAGGAAGGCTAGTTCGTAGGCCCTAGGAGAGAATTTGTTGCTATTACTCTGTTAATTGGAAATAGTTTTAAGCTGACTTCTAAGAATATATCATTTTACCCATGCTAAGTGCATCTTTCAGCCAATATTAGAGAATGGGCTTCTCCTTACAGCTAGATGGTAATTAACATAGATTTCCACAATTGGTCAGATGGCAGAGAATAGATCGTAGAGTGCTGCAATGTAAAGAAGATATGTATTTCCCACTCCTTCCCTGAGGCTCAGGGACCAATGGAGATAAACAGCTAGAAAGATTATAAGAACTATTACCTGTGAGTGACTACAATGAAACAGTGTTTTCTGGAGAAAACAGGACAGTTGCACATATGAACTTACAGCAGCAATGATGTATTGCACAAGACTTATGCAAGATGAAGTCAGATAAAGTCCCAGCTTGGAATGGGGAGAAGGTCAGATATCCCTACCTGAAACTTATAAGCCATTGGCAGCCAATGGAAATTGGGAAAAAAGTCACTTTTCTTTTTCTTTTTTATTGATTTTTATTGAGCTCTACATTTTTCTCTGCTGACCTCCCTACCTCTCCCCTCCCTCCTTCAACCGTCCCCCAAGGTCCCCGTGCTCCCAATTTACTCAGGAGATCTTGTCTTCTTCTACTTCCCATGTTGATTAGATCTATGTAAGTCTCTCTTAGTATCGTCATTGTTGTCTAAGTGCTCTGGGATTGTGGTTTGTAGGCTGGTTTTCTTTGCTTTATGTTTAAAAACCACCTATGAGTGAGTACATGTGATAATTGTTTTCTGTGTCTGGGTTACCTCACTCAAAATAATGTTTTCTAGCTTCAACCATTTTCGTGCAAAATTCAAGATGTCATGATTTTTTCCTGCTGTGTAGTATTCCATTGTGTAAATGTACCACATTTTTCTTATTCATTCTTCGGCAGAGGGGCATTTAGGTTGTTTCCAGGTTCTGGCTATGACAAACGACGCTGCTATGAACATAGTTGAGCACATGTCCTTATGGCACGATTGAGCATCCTTTGGATATATACCCAAAAGTGGTATTACCGGGTCTTGAGGAAGGTTGTTTCCTAATTTTCTGAGAAATTGCTACACTGACATCCAAAGGGGCTGCACCAGATGGCATTCCCACCAGCTATGCAAAAGTTTTCCCTTTTCCCCACAACCTCTCCAGCATGAGTTGTCATCAGTTGTTTTACAAAATGACAGCGTATAGAATGGGAAAAGATCTTCACTAACCCCACATCAGACAGGAGTCTGACCTCCAAAATATACAAAGAACTCAAGAAATCAGTCATCAAAAGAACGAAAGTCAGTTTTCTTTAGAGATGAAGTCCCCCAAGATGACTGGTGCTCCAGTATATGGTCTACATCATAAACATACTGCCATCACTTAATAGCTTCAATGGGGAAGAAAAAGAATACATGAAATTGAAGTTAGTAGGATAGATATGGGCGAGATTAGAAGAGAGGGAATAGGTGTGGGCATGATCAAAACATTATAATCATGTATGGCATTCTCAAGGAATAAAAAACAAACAAACAAACAAACAAACAAATCAAAATGAAATTCCAGTGTGATCAGGGCAGTTTCATGGGTATAGGAATGCAATAAAGGAACAATGTTATCCTGAATCTTAAATGTGTAAAGCTGTGTTGACACTTCTCATCATGGACCTTAGTATTTTACTAAGAAAACATATTTGAGATATAACAGGAAGTAGACTTGCGTTGACTAAGAATCATGCACAAAAGAGTTTTATATAAATTAACAATGGTGAGGTCAACAATTATAAAGATATCAGAGCAGCTAGTTGTAATCATGAAACATTTATTAAAGGAAATCATTTGCTAATGGAAATTTGAAACCACAGAATAAAGTAATACT